>JAQQSK010006433.1:0-14435 GCA_028658325.1 Potorous gilbertii
CCACCTGTCTAACTTGATTTTCAAAATCCTTTTTGAGCTCCTTCATGGTCTGAGCCCATTGGATATCTATTTCAGATGTTTGGGATACAGAGGCCTTGACTCCTATGTCTTTACCTGATGGTAAGCATTGGTCTTCCTCGTCAGAGAGGAATGGCAGAACCATCTGTTCCCAAAGAAAGTAACCTTCTATGGTCTTATTTTTTTCCCCTTTTCTGGGCATTTTCCCAGCCAGTTACTTGACTTATGAGATTCCTTTCCACACCCACCTCACCTCCAGATCCACCCAGCTAGTGCTTGGGGTCTGAGATTCAAATGCTGCTTCCCAGCCTCAGGGCTTTCAACGGGGGCAGGGCTGCTATTCAATGTGAGATTAAGTTAAGCTGCTCAGGTGGGGGCAGGGCCGACACTACACAGGGCTCAGTTCCCTCAGAGGGTTTATGCAGAGACCTTCAACAATGGACCCAAGCTCCTGCCTGCTTTGGGAGCCCCTGTCTGCTGCTTCCCCCGCTGCTGCCTCCTGAGGGGGCCTTAGTTATGGAGACACCCCGCTCCCGTCTCAGTCAGCCCAGAAAGCTCTCTCACTGACCTTTGCGCCTGTGGGTTGAGGGACCTTTGTGGCCGCCGGAGATTCCGTCCCTGAAACCTGCTTGGATCTTCTCCCCTCGGTGCCGTGTGGCCAAGGCAGGTGGCCTCTGCTCCAGGCCTGGTGTGCTACGGACATTTAGTGTCAGTTTTTCAGGTCTCTCTGGGATAGAAATCTCCTCTACTCCATGGCTGTGTGGCTTCCACTGCTCCACAATTTGTTGGGAGTTCTTCTTTACAGGTATTTTATGGGCTGTGGGTTTGGAGCTAGCGTGTGTGAGTCTTTCTACTCCGCCATCGTGGCTCCTCCCCCGGACCTGTGTACAAACAGTGTTTTAAGGTTTGTCAAGCATTTACGTTATTCATTAATCATTTGATCCCTACAACAATCCTGTGAGGTGGGTGCTATCATTATCTCTATTTTGCAGTTGAAGAAACTGAGGTAGATGGAGATTAAGTGAATTGCCCAGGGTCAGACAGCTAAATAGTGCTTCAGGTGAGATTTTGACCTCAGTCTTTCTGATTCCCAGTCCAGAGCTCTTCACACTTAAGGTCGTATTTATTCGGTTGATTTAAATATAGTCTATATTTAATAAGGGGATAGTTTCCACTTTAAAAAAAAAATAACATTTTAAATGAAATTCAGTATGTAATATTTACTATAAAGAGAAAACCAGAAAATTTTATGTATCTGACCAAAATTTAGGTCATTGTGAAACTTCAATTGCTATCCACAAGTTGGTACAGTTTCACTGAATAACCCTGTTGATACAATGGAAAAGTTAGAGAAAATATTAAGGGGTTCCCTTGAGACCTCTGATTATCTATCATGTGGCTAATGGGCCAGTGAAAATGAGAGTGCTTTGAAATTCATCTGGATCCATCTCTCTCCTTAAGTGAGTAAATGAAATAGGTTCTTTGTACCAGAGGAAGCCAAGACATGTTTTATCTCAACCTGGAGGATTCAACAAAGGGGAAATCCTCACAAATAAAACCCTCAAGTTACATAATATGTGACCGACCTCCTTGCAAGAGAGTGCCAGAAAATACTGTGAAAATTCCCCTAGTTCCTTTAAATTTCCAAGTTAATCCATCCACACCCCCAATTTTACCTATTGACGCTATCAATACCAAGCACATTCAGTACTTCTTTGTTAATCTCTGTTGAAGGATTCGCAAAAGTATGGGCATTCCTAAGAAGCTCAAGTCGAAAGAGGCTCCATTCTCTCTCTCTCTCTCTCTCTCTCTCTCTCTCTTTCTCTCTCTCTCTGTCTCACACACACACACACACACACGAATATACACACACACACATATATAAATATATATGTGTATATATACATTTAGAAAGGAAGATATAAGCACAGTCTAGTTGTCTCTATTTCTTTCTAAGTCTTTACTTGCTTTTCCTGTCAGAAATGAACTGAATTAATGAAATCTATTGCATATTTCCCATCTAGATCTTAGCAATGGCAGCAGGGCCATATGCCTCACTTTTAGGTAAATCCCTCACCAACAAAGACCAGATAAGAATGAGTCAGTTCAAGTGGTAGCTAGATAGTGCAGGAAGCCCTAAGTTCCAATACTGGCTGAGACATTTATTGGCTGAGTGAACGTGGACTGACAAGTCACTCAGTCACAGTTTCCTCATCTATAAAAAGGGAATAATATAGCCCCCATCTCCCAGGATTATTATCAGGTTCAAATAAGGAAAAGTGTTTTACAAACCTTAAAGTGCCATATGCGTACTATAATTGCCAATGTCCTGGCCCTGCCACACAGATAAGAACTCCATAGGGGAGTCCCAGGTCTGACTTTGGACGTACCTCTTTTGGATTCCCTGGGTGTGGTTCCTCTATCTGCACCTGCACAGGACCAACTCAGCCTAGTGTGTATAATAAGTCAAGAGACTCTCTGCATCATTATAGTTCTCTCTGTGTATGACCAACATATCCCAAAGAAACTAAAAAAAGGAGGGAGTTTTATTGGGCAAAATTTTTTTGGCACGGTGGGTTATAGAAAAGATTTTCTGATGAGTGATTCTCAAGTTTCTGGGATGTTTACATAAGTTTTCGCTACAAAATACAGTGATCTCAAAATTTTCACTCAGTGGCACTTTAAGAGTTAACTTTATTTATTAATGCCAGTGCTGAATGTTATTTTGGTTAACAAATTAAAAGGTGATTGGAGGAAGGGATTATGATTATAATGGGCATTTGATGTTTGCTAAGATGGGCAGTTAGGTTACTCAGTGAATTAGAGCTCCTGAGGCTAGTCAGGAAGACTCATCTTAGAGAGGTCAAATCCGGCCTCAAACACTTACTAACCGTGTGACGCTGGGCAAGTCACTTACCCCTGTTTGCCTCAGTTTCCTCATCTGGATGATCTGGAGAGAGAAATGGCAAATTGCTCCAGTATCTTTGTCAAGAAAATCCCAAATGGGGTCACAAAGAGTCAGACATGACTGAAATGACAAAAACAAGTTCGACAAGATGATTTCTGTAGTTTCTTCCAGCTCTAGGATTTTATGTAGATTTTTTTTCTTTAAAAGAGTCTTGAACATGACTGAGTAGAAAGAAGAATTCCTGGAGACACAGAACCTGCATTCAAATCCTATCTCTGATGTTACCTGGGACCTTAGGTAAGTCACTTCAATCAATCCACAAGCATATATTAAATGTCTTGCTAGGGGATGGATATAAAAAAGACAAAATATAATCCCTGTTCTGGACCTCAGTTTCCTCATCTCTGAAATGAGAGGGGTTGGACTGTTGTTTAGTCATTTTCAGTCATGTTTGACTCCTTGTGACCCCATTTGGGGTGTTCTTGGCAAAGATACTGAAGTGATTTGTCATTTCCTTCTAATTGAGGCCAACAAGGTTAAGTGACTTGGGTCACACAACTAGTTAATATCTGAACTCAGGTCTTGACTCCAGGCCTGGAACTCTCTTCACTACATCATACCACTTATCTGCCCCAGTAGGGTTAGACTAGATAACTTCTAATATTTCCTTCTACTTCTAAAACTATTATCCAAGTTTTAAGATTAGTTCATTTATCACTTATTTTGTGAAGCAAATACTCTTGCCATTCTGTGTATTAGTTTACCCATCTGTAAAACGAAAATAATACTTCCTCATGGGGTGCTGATATCAAACAGATGTTTCTAATGCCCCTTAGGATCATCAAGACAGGTGCTATAGATGTTCTAAGATTATTACCATGTTATGATTTAATCTCGTTAGTCTTGTTTTAAAATGATACATGTACACATGTTTATGTAAATGTGTGTAGAGTTACGAGGATATATGGATGGATAAGCCCATGTGTTTCATATTTTGGAATACAAAGGTGCTAGATTTATTCCTAGGGCAATACAACTTAACTAGTTATAGGTTAGAGAAAGAAAATCATGGAAGGAGTATTCTGACCTACTAAAAGAGCACAATTGGAGAGATTTTCTAGATTTCTCAGGCCAGATATTTGTACTAAGAGGCTAACTAGTCAAAAGACCAGCTTTTCTAAGACAACGGTTTTCCCATCTCCTTGGTGGTGATACAGTCTCTAGTGCCCTCTGCTGTATTTTGGAAACTGAGAGCCTCTTGTGGGAATGTCTTTAACTTCTCCCATCCAAAAACAAAACAAACAGACAAAAACTCCAACAAGAAAAACCAATAATCCAAAACAACCCAAACAAAATCACAACCCACTCACTATTCTATAGTCATCCTCAGTATGGCCATAGGACTCCTAGAAGTTTGGGGTTTTTTTTCTTTCTCTTTTCCCAGGCAGATGTTTCAATAAATCCTATTGCACCCCTCTCTAGCATTCACCTTGGAGGCTGAAAGCTTTGACAAAAGCAAATTTCCTTAACACAGGAAAGAAGACCTGCCAAATTCTAGTATTATATGAAATGAAAGGAACCTAAAGACTCTGGATTATATTTCTACTAAGACTTCCTGGCCCTGGAAGGGAGCATCCAATCTGTTTTTTGATTCATACAGAGAATTGTCCCATTTCTCACTTTTTGTCCAGCCACTGATTTTTATTCAAAATGTTTGGAAGCTGGGTTTTGGAGGTTGCTGTTGCTCAATGTGCATATATTTTGGGGGAGTAGAGGAGAGTCACTAAAAAAGTAAGAATCTCTGAGTAATGAAAGCTTTAATTCTGGACATGTTGGATCTTCCTTATTTGTCCCTCTCCCTCACATCTGTGAATTTCCGCTGTATCCTTCCATAGCCCAAAGATCAGATGTTCACTTACCCACAAGTGAAAAGGAGATTTGCACATTAATTTCAACTCAACCTCTCAAAGTCTCATATAAGACACAGTTAATATAATCTCACTTCGGACGACACTCAGAGGAGCATGAAGACAATTTGTGGGGAGAAAGGAATAAGAGTCAGTGCACATTTAACTGGAATGTTAATATTTACTGTTTGCAGCATTTGATATCTGTGAGACTGCAAAGTCACTAAGTAGGGATTACATCTTCAATTAAGTAATGGTAATGGGGGAGTTAGTGATGTTTCACAAAGGGAAATTGCTGAAATCATACTTTAAGGAGAATATTTTTTTTTAAAAAAACCTCCCCAAAAATTGAAATAAAAGCCCTGGGGAAAAAATAGAGGGAACATTTCTGTTTGGGGAATCTTAATATTTTGGCTGAACACATTATGTAAAATTAAATACTATTTTAAACCAAGGAGATATAATATCTAATTAAGTTTTTGTGGTTGATGGGTTTAGAGAGGATTGTGAGTGTAACAGTCATTGAACTGAAAGTAGAAAAATTAAATAACGGTATTCTGTAGTGTCTTTCACCCAGAGATCATGATACAAGCACTCCTCCAGATTGCTCTGCCCCCTACCTGGAATGTACTTTGAAGACAATCAGGAAGAAAATGAGAATCTGGCCTATTATCTCATTAAGCCTTATAACAGCCCTGAGGAGGAGGTTGTAAGAGTTGTTATTCTCATTTCTGAGCTATGAAAATAGGTCCATAGAGGTTAAGGGACATTGTGAGGGTCATTTGGTAAGTCAAGGACAGAGAAGGGAACAGAACCCAGCTTCCCTGATTGCCAGCCATTATTCTAGCCATTCTATCCTACTTGGGACTTTCTAATAAATGAATATTAAAATTTAAGAAGTAGATTTAATTGTCAAAAACCACATTCACTAGGATAACTCCAAGATAACTCCTACTTTTCAATTAAGCAGAATATCAGTGGAAAAGTTGGGCAGTAAGATAAAAGGAAGCCCTGTTGTAAAATAATGTTGAGTCTTTAAATTAAGGACAGTTACGAATTTAAAATAATTTAAAACTACCTTGTAAAGAATTAAAACAAACATACCGGTAAATAAGTGGGTAAGTACAAATACTGTCGCCTTCTTGTTTTAAAATTTTATTTGAGGTAAATCTTTAAGGTTCAAAATTTTCCAAAGTGAGTAAATTTAATCAAGAAATATCAAATTGCAGTATCAACAAAGATAGATGACAGACCTTATAAGGAGGACTTCAATTTTAATTAACAGGCTTTCATTTTGTTTCCTCATATTTTTCAATTATTTATCTTTGAATGTTTCCATCTGAGAGACAGGAGTTTAGAAATAAACCAATCAGTTTTTAAAAGTTTAAAATATAGTAAGCTGTGTGTGACATCTATGCAACACACATGTAAAGAGCTGTGATACATTTACTATTTGGGGAGAAATTATCAGACCTTCTTGATATGGTGATAAAATCTATTAACTGCTAACATTTATGTAGCACCATAAGGTTTGCAAAGCACTTTAATGCACAAAGTAAACCTTGTGAAGTGGATGCTATTATTTTCATTACTATGTTACTCCTGAAGGCTAAGGCTCAGAGTCCCACATCTAGGAAGTTTATTATTTAGTCATGTCCGACTCCCCATTGGGTGTTTTCTGGGCAAAGACACTGGAGTGGTTTGTCATTTCCTCCTCCAGCCCATTTTACAAATGAAGAACCTGAAGCCAACAGGGTGAGGTGACTTGCCCAGGGTCACACAGCTAGTAAATGTTTGAAGCCAAATTTGAACTCAGGAAGATGAGTTTCCCTGACTCAATGCCCAGAGCCCTGTGCACTATGGCGCCACCTAGCAGCCCAGTTTTAGTAAGTACCAGAAGCACTATTTGAACCCACTTTCCTAAGCTCAAATTCACCATATTAGTCATCTACCCATGTTTCCCTTCCATAATACTTCCAATACTTCCATAATAACTTAGAAGAATATTAACTTTATTCAATATTTGACAATTAGATCACAGTTTTAAGTAATTAAAAATGAGAAATGAACTATGAAAAGTTACTCTTCAGTGAGAGTTTTTCTTTCAATTTCTATAAACCAGAAAGAGGTTTAAAAAATAGATCATTAGAGCAGAATACGTGTTCCTCACATATATGGATGCAGTCAGGATTCTAAAAATTCCAATCTTTTAACAAATTGCACCATTAAAAGTCATAATAAGCTTAAAAGCCACTTATAAAAGAACTTACTAAGTAATTTGACCTGCATAATCATCTTGTTAAATTCATTTGATATCATGAGACAGTTAGTGAAATATGCATAGTACATTATATTAAAGAGAAATGTAGCCTTCAATTGGTATCTGATGTGCACTTTGCAATTGCTGCTATTAGTTGTTTATAAAACTCCTAGACATGATTTGCTTTGGTTTTATTATGGTTACATTATTTTACTTCATGACATATAAGGGTGGAGATTATAGATTGCTTACTTGGAAATATTTAACACAGGATATTTTATTTATTAGCATAAAGAGACACAGTGGATTGTTGGTGATTAAAGTGATGATACAGCTGCCATACTTGTCAAAAAATATAGCTCTAATTCAATAGAAAGGCGACAGTCAGTCTCTAGGTTGATCTATGCCTGAGCAAAATGCCTCTGAAAGCAGGACAATACACTCTTAATTTTATACCCTTGGGCATTCCTATAAAAGGAACTTTAAAGTTCTTATAATTATATGGTTACCAGAAACAAAATAGAAGACATATACTGAATTCTAAATGGTAAATTTATTGTATGACTGCTACCTAATACCTGATTTTTACATCTCCAAGATCCCAGACCACTGAGTATACTACTTCAGATTGAAAATCCATCTCCAAAGCCAAATATTTTCAAAAAAGGATATTGAAAAGATAATCATGGAAAGAAGAAAATTTAACATGAATAAATTTTTTGGGAATTTTGAAATGTGTGCTTAAACTTTGGCCAAGATTTTTAGTCTTTATTTTCTTTTAGTTCCTTCAAATTAAGCCTTATAAATAAGTAGTTTCAGACAGATGAAGCTTTGTCTAAACTATTTAGCACTTAGTTTCATAGCATTTGTGACCAGGAAGACTTGTAAATGCTAATTTTGCTGCAAATTTGATACCCACAGCTAGTGGTGAGAACCTAAAAGAAGGCCAAAAAGAATTCTAGATGAGAATTCTAGCAGGATGCAGTGAGGTTTATTTCATGAAAGCTTAACTATGGTCAATCACAAAACACATCTAAATCAGTGTTCATTTGGCTCTCTAATATTTTCTTATTTGCATTTTAAATCTAATTATGCTTTACATTAAAGTACTTTACAAGACATATGTCTGCCAATTATTTTGATATGTAATGTATATTGTAACCAGATACAGTAACTTAATAAACCTTCAGTCCTATATTTTACTGAGGCCCACTTAATTTTACAGTGCCCTCTGGTGTTAGTATGTGAGTATAATACCATTTTAACCCTTGAATTTTTTCATTTTAAAATTATACATTTTCACATAAGGACTTTCAGCTAACTCTAATGATAAAATTAAATAGGAGTAAAAATTATTTAATAGAAAGTTTTACAGATGTGTTTAATTAAAGCAGATCTTTGGTTTAGTCCATCACAGCAAAACACAAGCAAATTCATAGTGGCCCGCACCTGAGCCTCAATGCTTGAATCCTTCTTGTCTAAGCAGCAAATTTCTAAACAATTTACATTTTCACGTACAAATTCTAACCATGTTTTTGTCCTTCCTGTCACACACACACACACACACACACACACACATTTCATCTCAAGAAAAGATGATGAAAAACACAGGTACAATGTGGGAGGGGGGGAATCCTAAATATTGTTCCTTCCCTTATGCCTCTTCTGACTTTTAAAAAATTAAGTTTTTTCAATCAACAAAAATATATATTACTTTCTCCCACCTCATACCATTCCAACCTCTACCCCACTTTACACCACTGAAAAAGACAGAAAAACAAAACCCCTGCTACAAACATATATAGTCTAGCAAAACCAACTCCAGCACTGGTCGTGTCAGAATAGTAATAATTAAATTTCTCACTCCACACTGAGTTCATCATTTCTCTGTAAAAAGTAGGCAGACTATTTCATCATGAGTTTCTCTGGAAACTTGGTTGATCTTTGCTTTCTAATCTCTTTAAAAGTTCTCTCTTTACAGTAATGTTGCTATTATATACATTGTTTTCCAGATTCTGCTCACGTCACTTGGCATCAATTCATATATGTCTTCCTAAATTTCTCTGAAACTGTCTCCATCATCGTTTTTTTTTTTTGACACAACAGAATCATTCTCCTAGTAATAGGTACCTCCCTTCAGTTTCTAATTCTTTGCCACTCGAAAAAAAACCAGTATGGATATTTTTTGGTAAATATGGATTCTTTTACATTTTCTTTGTGTTATAGACCTACTCTTGGCACTGCTGTGTTGAAGGGTATCTTTATCTTAGACCTTAAGACTCAAGGTAACACAGGAAGAAAGCTAATGTGAAATGTTATTTCATGCTAGTAGAATAAAGTAAAACTGATTTTTCTTATAAAGCACAGAAAAAGGTAAATGTTTCCTTTCTATCAAGGGCATGCTGATAAATCTTTTATAACTGGCTCTCAGAAAAAAAAAAGCACACTTAACACACTTAAGTTCAGGCTGCATTTTTAACATTTTTTCTTTCATATTCTTAAGTCTAAAAAACCAACCAACCAAAAAAATAAAGCAAGTCTTGATAGGTAGTGTTTCTGATTTCGGGGATATAAATATTCACACTGAAAATAGTTGTAACTATGAGTTGGTTAAATTTTCTTCTTTCCATGATTATCTTTTCAATATCCTTTTTTGAAAATATTTGGCTTTGGAGATGGATTTTCAATCTGAAATAGTATACTCAGTGGTCTGGGATCTTGGAATACTGAATACAGTATTCATCCATCCACTCATTCTTTTAACAAATATTACGTCTGTTCCTAATGTATAATAAGCACTAAGCTATGTATTGTGATAAATACTAGTTTAGATAAGATATGATCCTTGCCTTCATGCAGTTTTCAGTCTGATATAGGAATAAGGCACAACACAAACAATCATAATACAAATTATATGATAACTGCATTCTAGAGTTGGAAAATAATAGGCTAAGAAAAGGATTTATGGAAGCTGTAGCATCTAAACTGGGCTTTAAAGGATATACAAGAATTCAACAGGCTAAGAGGAGGGGAGGTATTCCAAGAATAAGAAATGGCATGAAGACAGACACAAAGGAAGCAAGGTACATGGTGATATCAGAAAAGAGCACACCAATCTGACTGGAGTTTAATAATATAAAATATTAGAAAAAAGGAGGTATAGTCAGATTGTAGAGAGCTTTGGATTCCGGAGAAGATGAGAATTTATCTAGGAGGCAACAGGGAAACATAAATGACTTTTTATTATGCCAGTGACATGGCCAGATCTACTCATGAGAAAGGTAATTTTGGCAGTGGTTGTGAGGATTGGATTAGAGAAAGGGTAGAGATGGGAAGACCAGTTAGAAGACTATTGCAGTGGTTCAGGTATGTGGTAACATGGTCCTGTACTAGGCTGGAGAGAGTAAAAGAAGGGGTGAATATGAGAGATGTGAGGTATAAATGCTCACACTGAAAATAGTTGTGTCTACGAAATGGTTCCAGCATATCACCAGTGTTCATTTGTTCATTTTTTTTAACAAATATTTAGTCTGCTTCTAAAATATAATAAGCACTAAGCTATGTGTTGAGAGAAATGCAAAGTTTAGATAAGATATGATCCTTGTCCTCATGCAACTTCTTGTCCATACATACTTTCTCCATGAGATTGTCCCTGCTTGTCCAGGGCTGCTGGCACTCTATCCTCAAAATGGCTGTGTATTTATTTAGTTGTGTATACATTGTATTCCCCCAGGAGAATGCAGGCTTCTCTAGGTCAGGACTATATCATGCTTTCTGTTTGTATCCTCTGTATCTTTCACAGTGCTTTTAACACAGGAAATTTTTCAAATTTGCTATACTAAGAATTATAGAAGCAGAATCAACAGAACTTGAGAATTCATTGGAGAGAGGAGGGATAAGGAAAAGTCAGATAACTTTAGCTAATATGAGAATCCAGAAGAATGCTGGTATCCCAGCCAGAGCTAGTATGGAGGAGGTATGGGCGGGTGCTGTGTTGCTTTGCCCATTTAGGTTATGTCTGTCCACATGGGTCTGTCTAGATGTGGCTCAAAGGGAAGCGGGTATAGATCTTTCTGCATCCCAACAGGAAGGGAAGCAGGAGGGTGGGGCTAGAGGCTGGCCTCTCTATTCTCCTCAGAGAGACTGGTCTCAGGCTAAAACAATAACTGTCTGCTCCCTTAGATGTTATTAGTCTTGGGGAAATCATTTTTAAGCTCAAGCTGCACTCCTGATTGCAATCCCTTTACAGAGGAGTGCTCCAAGCTATATATCCAAGGCTTGATTCCCTTCCTACCAAATATCAATTTCCCAATGAAGACATGTAGTGAATTGTGACTAAACCCATTTATCCAAATCTATAGCAAAACAGAAATCCGAGAAGGTATACATATGAGATTATACTTGACAATATAAAGTGAATGAGTTCTCCCACTGGAAGTGTGATAACTCAACCAAGACAGAGTCTCAGATATTACCTAACAGGAAATTCCCCAAAGTTTCTAGCATAGTACATTGGCGATAGGAATATGCTTGAGGTTGCTATCTCTTCTACATGTTGATTTCTTCCAAGATGCTTTGTCTACCACCAGGGACCTGAAGAATCTGGAAACATGTCTTCTTTCTCAAAACTGGAAGCCAAAACTAGGATCCCTCTTTTCTCAAGCTTTCACCAACTCTTCCTCCTCTCACAGGTGCAGAGCATTGAGTAATCAATCTCTACCAATGAGGAGAGCTTTATGCAAATAGCTTACATTCCTCTCCTGGGCCAAAAATTCTTTGCAGTACCATGCAAAGATCAGCTGGGGTAAGCTCAAAACCTTTATTTATACTGTCTAAAGACAGACATCAAGGTTTTAAAACAAAGATGATTTGAAACTAAAATAAAACAAATGAACATCAATAGTACATGCAGTAGACATGACACTACACAGACTATCATTTAAAAGTACTACAGTTGCTACATGCTAGACTATATATATAACATGTACATTTCAAAGGTACATGCATAGATACATAGTATACAACAATTAGTCAAGAGCAACAGGCATGGCTAGGTAAGAAGGCAGAGCTGCAACAGTAACACTACCCATAGGCCTGTATGTTGTTTTTGTCAATTTAGTTGTGTTCGACTCTTTGTGACCCCACTAGTGGTTTTCTTAGCAAAGTCATTTGCCATTTTCTGTTCTGGCTCATTTTATAGATAAGGAAACTGAGGCAAACAGGGTTAAGTGACTTGCCCAAGGTCACACAGTTACTAAGTATCTGAGGCCAGATTTGAACGTATGTCCTCCTGACTCCAGGCCCAGCTCTTTATCCTTTGTGCCACCTAGTTGCCCTAAGCTTTAGCATATATGCAAAAAAATGAACAAACAGAAATTGCTATAGCATTACAGTAACACAAAATATAGTCAAATGAACATAACAGTAAAATAAGAAACAAGCCTACTCATACATTCACACGTACAACAGTAAACATATGCAATTACACGCAAGGCACATTCCACATGAGCAATCTCTAGTATTGTCACCTAGAGACAAGTGTAACGATACCTTCAGGTTTACCTGTAACGTCATAATTTAGCCTACTGATTGGTTTGTCAAATGTAGTTCTCTTGTCACTGACTGATCTCTCTGTCTCTATACCCCAACTAATGGTTAGTATCCACTGCCCACCAGGATCGTTACAGAATTATTTGTCTACACCTTGGCTGGCAGCCATATCAGGTTTCTTATCAGTATGTTCATATTCTGTGGGTTGAATTTGTGCTCTAGCAGTCTCTGTAGCAGTTTTAGACAGGAAAGGAGTCACTTCTAGGTTCAGGTCTCTCAGCCTTGCAGTTTCCTTCACTGGGTGCATCACTTCTAGCACCCTGTCTAGGTCAGAAAGTCTTTGTACAGCTGACAGGCAGTCTCTTTTTCTCAGTCTTTGCCTAGGTAAGCACACATCAGTCATCTCCATGTGTTCATTAGAAAATCAAATGAACTCACCTATGGGCAAGAAGCATTATGGTGAAAAGTCCTGGCAGGGATCCCTCTGTTCTCTGCAATCATTTTGTAAACAGGCAATTTTCTAGTCTCTCAATAACTTTGTATGGGTTAGCTTTATTTGTCAGCTAACTTGTGAGTCCCTTGAATGTCAAAGTTCCTCAATAGAACTCCTTTCTCTTGTTGGAGGTCTTGACACCATGCTTAAGCATCAAAATGTCTTTTACTCCTTTCATAACTCTTTTGGGACAAAGCTGTGGCTATTTGGCAGGTATCTTTCAATTTCTCCTTCAATCTAAACATGAGCAAATACGGTATAAAGCCTGTAATATCATTCATAGTGGAATTGTATGTATGTGATAGAAATGGTATACGCATGCAAAAAATTCCACTGAGTGTTTTTTTGTTCTGGTTTCAAGATTCCAAACATGTTTAACAGTACGTGGTTAAAATGTTCAGGCTGTGGATCTTCTTGAGGATGGTAAGGAGTAGTCCTAGACTTTTTGATAACTGCCAAGGCCAACAATTCCTTGAGTAGCTTGTTCTCAAAGTTTCTACCTTGGTCAGAATGGATCTGGAAGGGAATTCACATTGTGAAAAGCACTTCTCCCCCATAACACTATACTAATAGTAGATGCTTTGGGGTTTCTGGTTGGGAATATTTATTCATACCTGGTGAAATGGTCCATTACAATAGAGATATGACTCATAGTTTTACCATCTACTTCAAAGGAGAGAAAGCCAGTACAGAAAAGTTCAAAACATTTGCTGGTACTTATGTGTTCCAAATATGCAACATTAGTTGGTAATTTTTTTTTATATACCTGGCATGAGTTTCTTGTTGGCATCTGCAGCCAACAAAACCGATTTCTTACCAACTCTAGGATCCTTTCTTGACCTGTGTATCCAAAGTGATAAGGCAAAACATTTGTGGCTATTAAGAGGTTGCTTTAGGTAGCACTAGCTGCTTCCTGGTTCTATACATGAAATCATAGTCCAACACAGCACTATATTGCACAGCTAGGACTTCTGCTATTCCGTCAGCAGTAAGGAGAACTAAGTAGTCTTCATGAACAAGGAGAGTCTTATGCAAATAACCTTTGAGTCACATGTTATAAATAAAATAAAGGTCAAAGTCAGTTTAGGGAGAAAGATAACATTGGTTTACAAGTTGAATTTGAAGTGGCAGCAAGATAACCAGTGAAGGTAATTTGGGTCTAGAACTCTGAAGATAAAAATTTGAGAATCATTTTCACACTTAGCAGTTGAATCTATGGAGATGAGTGGATATGAATGAGTTTACCAAGGAAGAGTGTATAAAAAGAGAAGATTGTCAAGAACAGACCCTTGAGGAACA
>JAQQSK010006434.1:0-14435 GCA_028658325.1 Potorous gilbertii
AGGGCTCTCTGGAACAGAAATCTCCTTCACTGTGTTGCTGTGAGGCTTCCACTGTTCCAAAATTTGTTGGGAGTTCTTTTTAGAGGAAATCCATGGGCTGTGGGTTCGGAGCTAGCATATGTGAGTCTTTCTACTCCACCATCTTGGCTTGGCCCCCCACAAGTGAATGCTTGATGTCTGTAACTCCACCATTAGAGCTTGCCCCTTTAGCTTATAGTAGCCTATGTGAACTCAAATCAAGTACCAGGAGCTTGGTACTTAGAGGTATAACTACTGCCCAAGCAGCCCGCCCCGCCCCCCAAGGGACTTGGAGACAAAAGAGGGTCAGCAGGTTCTCGGGGTGAAAGGCTTGGTTATTTCTATGGCTTAAAGACTTCTTTTGAAAATATTACTTGGGGGTGGGGCTTGGAATTTACAATGAAGTCTCTACGGATCCTGTTAAATATCATATTATTTTGTCTTCCTTGAAGCTGAAAAAGAGCTTATTTAAAACTAAGAAAGTCTACATGTCTGTATGTATAGGGAGACTAGTAATATTTGTCAGGAAGGTTATACAAAGGCAATGGTTTTGTTACTGACTGGAAGGCCTACTAAAAGTATGAATTTAGAACAAAGTTTAACTGGAACAGGAGTGTTATTTCCTATTTTTCCTATATATATATACACATATATATTTTTGTGTTGTCTTCCCCTTTAGATTATTAGCAACTCGAGGGCTCATTTGACCTCTTTTTGAATCCCTAGTGTTTAGCATTGTGCCTGTAATGCAGTAGGTACTTAATAAAAGTTAATGACTGATTGACAGTAGATTACTGGGGATAGTAGATTACTAGAATGTGAGATATTACTAGAAACAGCTGTTTTCAAGAAAGTGAAAGACTATCAGGTAAAAGTGGAATTCTACTTGTTTTTCTTGACTAGAACAGTAACCATGGGTAGGAGCTACAAAGAAGCAGACTTGGGCTCATTATAGGGAAAAATTAATGGAAATTCCATCATAGGCAGTGAGGTGGCCCAGCAGATGGACTGAAACACTTGGAGTCAGGAAGACCTGAAAAAAAAATCCTGCCTCAAACACTTGGTGTGTGATCCTGGGCAAGTCACTTAATCTCTCTGTGCCTTAGTGTCTTCATCTAGAATGCAGAAAATAATTACACCTACCTCCTAGTGTTGTTATGCATATCCAATGAATTAAAAAATGAGAAGTGCTTTGCCAAATGTAAAATGGTATATAAGCGATAGTTTTCATTATAATCCAGAGGACAATGGGTTGTTTTGGGATAGATAGATAGATAGAGGGGCTGAATCTCACTACTTGTCAGCTTTATAATAGAAGGTGAAGATGAACTTGGCTGCAAAGATATGTGTTGGAACCAGTTTCTAATGGGCTCCTGAGAACCTACTGTTAAATTTTAAGTGTGAACATTTTACACTTTGGAAACTGACAGATGCTACAAATCAGTGCTTGATTTTTTGTTTTGTCCATTTTCTAGATTTAAGAAAATGATGGAGGAAAGATTAATAATGCATATGGGATTTAAAAGTATGCTAGTTGTTAAGTATTTGCTAGCACATCCCTGATTGGATGAATCCTGAGTTCCCTTATACTCTGAGATATAGGAGGAGTATATACAGAAGTCTGCCAATACCCACTGTTTTCCAGACTCTGGCCAAGTTTCTTACTGTGGGAGTGTGAATCCTTAGGCCTTGGTCTTGTCCAGGCTATTGGCATAGGAATGATAATTATGCTTAGTATAAGACAGAACATTTTTTATCTTGTTGGCTTCCATTTTCCGTTGCTTTTCTAGGCTGGTAGAATAATTCATGCCTGGTAAGTAGAGATTGCTTTATACCTTAGATGTGTTTTCTACTGCTCAGTAATTCCTTTCATTACTGATTTGCTTCCCATCCATCTTCATGGTCTCCTAATTGACTGTGCTGCTGCCACTTCACCAAATAGTTTGTGTCCACAAGTGGTATGGGGTGGGGGGGAAAAGAGTGTTAGGGATCACAGCTCATCATTTCAAGTCAAGTCAACAAGATGTTATTAAAGCACTAAGTGCCAGGCACTGTGCTAAGTAAGCCCTGGGGATACAAAGAAAGGTAAAAACAAAAACAGTCCCTTCCCTGAAGGTGATTGCAGTCTTAGGAGGGCACACTCCAGGTAGGCTGGTCTCCTTGCTATCTTCTGCACAGTCACACTGAGCTCTACACCTTTGATCATAGGATTCCCTTTGTGTGGAATACCCACTCCTCTTTGCCCCACCTTCAAAAATTCCCCATTGCTTTCCCTAATCTCACTTCTTCTATAAAGTCCCCCTGACTATGTACTAATCATTTGCTAGTTTAACTTCCTACTGTATTTATTTTGGGTGCCAGCCACTTGAGACTGTACTATATTTCATCACACATTGTTGTGGAAATGTCTAAATACTGTTACAATGTTGTAAGCTTCTGGAAGTCAGGACTCTTGTCTTCTTGCCTAGACAGTATTAGACACATAGTAGATGCTCAATAAACATTGGTCTATTTGGCTATTACGGCTTATTGTTATTTGTTGTTCAGTCATTTCAGTTGTGTCTGACTCTTTGTGACCCCATTTGGGGTTTTCTTGGCAGTGATACTGGAGTGGCTTGCCATTTCCTTCTCCAGTTCACTTTACAGATGAGGAAACTGAGCCAAACAGGATTAAGTGACTTACCCAGGATCACATAACTAGTAAGCATCTTCCTGATCCTGGGTCCCTACTGAACCACCCAGCTGCCCTTGCACTTGCCAGGATAGCACTTGCCAGGAACCATTCATTGAGCACTATGTCTATACAAATGCAGAAAGTGAAATGGATAGTTGAAGCAATTATTCAGATAGTTCAGAGTGAAAATTATTTTTGCTTAAAATTTCTACATAGTTTAGCAGTAAGGGAGTTTGGAGGAGCTTCAGTGCCTTGGACATTTGGTTCCATCTTGCTGTGTCTGCTGTCTGCCTGATTCAGGAAAGGCTAAAGAGAAAAGTGATCCATGAAGCCTCTCGTCTAACCCCCAGCTCTTATCCACTCAGTGCCTCCTCACAATCTCCTGCCCTCAATTAGTCTTCAGCTTTATAAATCATCCGAATCATTTAAAAACCATCGACGTAATTGAGGAAACTGTTCAGTAACTTAGAAATTTTGGTGCGGGGCCGATAAATTAGTTATCTGAGCTATAAATTATCACTACGACCCATAAATCAGACCTATATTATATAAATCAAAAGGCACAGGCATGCGATGGGGATTTAAGAGTACTAATTTATAAAGAGCATTATGATAAATTGGACCATGTAATAAAGAAAAAGGGTGGCCCATCCATCACTGCCTACCCACGCGAGGAGATATTAAATACCCCGACTGGCAGCAAATATGACAGAGAGTTATTTAGTGTCAATACACTCTGTACAAAAGGTGAGGAAAAAGAGTGATTTCTGCAAAACAAAGATTGTGGATGTGACTTTTAACTTTGAATAAACTTTGTTAAGTCCTATTCTTTGCTCCAGTGTGTTGGTGTAGTCACTGGAAACTGGGAATGAAAAGATATATCTGAAAAAAGTGGACCTTATCCCTCAGAAGGACTGTTAGACCTTTTAGAAAACAAAAAAAAAAAATATCCCCAGGACAGACCCTGACTATCCCCTAAAGATATTGCTGTTAGAGATGGCTTAAGGACTTAGGTGAGAGAATTTCTTGATTGTGAAATTTGTTAAATTAAATCATCAATCAAGTATTTATTAAATAATTGTTATTTTCCCTCCCCTCTCCATCCTTTTGCATGGTACTTTGCATATAATAGGAGCCTCAATCAATTAATCAATCAACAAATATTTATTAAGCTTCTAGTATGTTATACCCTGATATACAAAGACAGAAGTGAAGCACTTTGGGCCTCCAGGTGCTTGAGTGATAGCATCTACGTATACATATATAAATAAAATGGATATAAGGTGATGTTTTTTGGAGGGGAGAGAACATTGGGAGCTGGGGAGTATAGGAAAGGCCTCATGTAAAAGATAGCTTGGGTTAAAAGGGGACTCAAGGTTCTAAGAGGCAGAGGTAAAAAGGGAGGACATTCCAGGCTTAAGGGATGGTCAGTACGAATTTGTAGAGACGAGAAATGGAGTGCTATGTATGAGGAACACCAAGAAGTCCAACTTGTCTAGACTGTAGTGGTGAGGATGAGAGATAATGCATAGTAAAACTAGAAACATGGCTTGGGGCTGGGTTGTGAAGAGCTTTTAACTCCAGGAATAGAAATTTATATCTGATCCTAAAGGTAATAAGGAGCCACTGGAGTTTTTTGAATAGGGGAGTGACATGGTCAGAACATTATTTCAGGAAAATTGCTTTGCCAAGTGCATCAGTCAATAAATGTTTATTAAGCACTTATATGTCAATAACAATAACTAGCACTTCAAGCTTTGTGAATTACTTTACAAATACTATCTCATTCTATCTTCACAACCCTGAGAGGTAGGTACTGTTATTATTCCTATTGTATAGATGAGGAAACTGAGGTATACAAGGGCCATTTCTTTGCTAATAAAACCCTAAATGGAGTCGTGAAGACTTGGACATGACTGAAAACTACCAAACAATAAAGGAGGACTTGGAGGAAATCATGTTGGAGAAGTTAGGAGTGCAGCTTGATGAGACAAGAAGATACATTGGCTTGACTACTCTCCTTAATTGGAGGTTCTGGGAAGAGTCAGAGGGATAGGATTTAGGGCATTACATTGTGTGAATTCCAGAACTGACAGGTCTGAATTCCAGAACTAAATTCCAGGTATATGGAGGCCATCTCCAGTTGTCCTGATCTATATCTCACCACTGGACCCAGATGGCTCTGGAAGAAAAGGGAGGCTGGTGACTTTGCACAGCCCTCCCTCACTTAAATCCAGTTTCCTTGCAAGTCATGACATCACCTTCCTGATTTCATGGTCCTCTTCTGGAATGAAGGACAAACAACAACCAAGTATATGGAGTATGGATTGGAAAGGGGAGAAACTCAAAGCAGAAAGGCTAATAAGGAATTGATTACAGTAATCCACACAAGCAGTGATGAGGGCCTGAACTAGAGCGACGGTTGTGTTGTTGGAAAGTAGAGGACAGATGTGGAAGATGTTGTAGAGGTTGAAATGACATGATTTGGCAACTGATTGGATGTGTGAGAGTGAGGAACTGAGATGAATTCTGAGGCTATAAACCTAGGGGACTAGAAGGAAGACTGGATATATAGATCTGGGTGTCATCTGTGATACAGTCACCAAGGGAGAGAGTGTGAAGAGAGAAGAGAAGAGGGCCCAGGAAAGATCCTTGAATTACATCCACAGTTATGGGGATAAGATGTGCTTTATGAACCTGGCAAAGGAGGCTAATGAGAGAGCAGGGAAGATAAACAAGAGAAAGCAATGTCATACAATCCCAGAGAGGAGAGGGTGTCTGCCAGGAGAGGAAGACCAACAGTGTTAACTACTTCAGAAAGAGGGATAAGGATGAGGATTGAGGAAAAGCCATCACATGTCACAGTTAAGAGGTTATTGGTAACTGGGAAGGAGGAGTTTAAAACTGAATAATGAGGTTACAAACCAAGTTTCAAGAAGCTGAGAAATATTTAAGTTGAGACAGTAGGAGATGATAATTAGAGGGGAGGATAGGATTGGAGAACATTTGGAATATTTGTAGTCTTCAGGGAAGAAACCAGTAGAGGCTTAGTAAATATATGTTGACCTGAATGAATAGTATGTGGTTTGTTTGCCTTTTTCTTAAGAGACTAGATTTAGAAGCAGTGGGGGCTAATAGAAAGCACTCTTGGATAGGAATTTGTTATTCTGAACTTACTTTTACTCTTTTTGATTTGTGATTTGAGGCAAGTCACTCAGTTTCTTTGGGTTTTTGCTTATTTTTAAATGGGGATAATATGGATAAAATGGGGGGTACCTGCTTATTATAGAGGAAACATAATGTAGTGGATAGAGTTCTGGGCCTAGATTCAAATCCTGCATCTGACATTTACTGGTTGTGTGACTGTGGATAAATCATTTAATTGCTAAATGCCTCAACGTAGGACTTAAGCATGAAACCATAGAGGGGAGAGTTTCATCAGTTGCCCTTCTATCTCAAATATATACCATGCAGGATTGTTCTGAAGATTTGTTATTCAGTTGTTTTTCAGTCGTGTTTGAGATCCCATTGGGGATTTTCTTGGTAAAGATGCTTGGAGCAATTTGCCATATCCTTTTAAAGTTCATTTTACAGACAAAGAAAACAGGAGTTAAGTGACTTGTTAGTTAGTAAGTGTCTGATTTGGATTTGAACTCAGGCCTTTCTGATCCAAGGCCTGGTGCTCTATCCACTACATCATCTAGATGCTCAAATAAAATAATAATTGATATGAAAGTACTTTGGAGAGTATCGAGTTCTGTTCAAGCGTAAGGTACTGTAATTCTGTGATATACCCTTTCTAAAGAGAGGTAGATAAACTATATAACTTCTTGTGCTCATTTCAATTAATTTGATTTTATGAATATAGGTGGTCCCCTCTTTAATCAAGATAGGTAGATGTATAAAATTGAGATTTATATGAAGACTAGTTAGGTTATTTACTTTATAAGTGATGTGAAAGTATTCAAAAGATTCCTTTAAATAGCAAATTGTGAATATGTTTTAAGGTTCCATTTAACATGCCCTGTTTTCAGGGATGCACCCATAGAGATAGCAGGACTCAGGAGGTTGGAATAAACCAGTCCCCTGCTCTTCATGTAGGTCATTATGGATATGAAAAAAGCAACGCAAGAGGAGGGAATATGGCCCTTACTTTCAAGTTCAAAAGCCTTTGGAAGCATTTAGAATTCTGGCATTTTTGAGTGTTGGAATTAACCTCTTTTCCCATTCTAAAGATGCAAAAGAAGCTCAAGTGTACTTGTTTATAAAATGGGGGGAAGGTTGGATGATATCCTTTTTAAGGTCCATTACCATTCTAAATCTATGATCCTATGGTTCCCTCATGCCTAAAAATAAGAGGCCTTGTGAACAGAGGTGATCCAAGGCACATTAACCAAGGGCTCAGGAAGGGCACACCAGCTTCCAACCTGCTCAGTTATAGAAAGATGAGAGGGGACATAATAAATCCATAAAATCTTGAAGGAGATAAGGAAATAGAACATGGGCTTGATCACACAATTCTGTTGATTATAATGAGGAGTGTTACATGTACAAAAATATTTATAGCAGCTCTTTTTGGAAATTGAGGGAATGCTCATCAATTGAGGAATGGCTAAACAAGTGTTGGTATATGATTGTAATGAAATCCTTTTGTTCCATAAGAAATGGTGAGCAGGTGGATTTCAGAAAAACCTAGAAAGATTTATATGAACTGCTGCTGAGTGATGTGAGCAGAACCAGAACATTGTATATAGTAACAACAACACTGTGCGATGACTGACTTTGTTAGACTTAGCTTTTCTCAGCAATATAATAATTTAAGACAATTCCAAAAGACTCATGATGAAAAAATGCCAATTACATCCAGAGAAAGAACTCTGGAGTCTGAATGCAGATTAAAGATATTATTTTATTTTTATTGGTTGTTTTTTCTTTCTTGTGATTTTTTTTCCCTTTTGTTTTGATTTTTCTTTCACAGTATGACCAATGTGGAAATACGTTAAAAAAAAAAGGTAGGTGCAAAAGATGGTGAATAAAAAAAAATGAGGAGTGTCTCCTCATTTGGGACACAGATTAGGTAAATTCATCACAAGTTAAAGGAAATTCTAATTTATACAGTCTGGGAATAAACTTGGGAAACTTTTACCAAGAGAGGGAGAGGTCTATTGGACATATATGCAGACTTCAGAAAGGTTTTGGGTAAAGGTATGGATGGTCACTTTCCACCTCTTCTATGAAGTCTTCCCTGAATATTCTAGCCCTTTTGGAACTCTCACTCATCTGATTTCTTTGGTAATTTTAGTGTATTTCTCTCACTCTAGCACTTAATATATTTTCTTTCTTGTCTTGCTATCTAGTTATTCAATCTGTATTTATCTTGTTTTTACAACCAGACTGTTAGTTCCTTAAGGGCAGAGACTATGTTCTATATATCCATGCATTCCTTACAATGCCTGGTACAGGACAAGTGGTAGATACTAAGAAACTGATTGATGATGGATTGATAAACTGAAGGGTGTCCTTATAGGATCATAGATTTAAAGCTTGAAGAGACTTGAATGTTGTACTACTATCAATGCAATTTTAAGAGACCTGGAAGAAGGCCTTCAATGAGTTAGAATGATTTGAGAGCCAGCATAATGTAGCAGCTAGGGCACTGTATGTAGAGTCAGGGATACCTATGTTCAAACCCCAGCTCAGACACTTAAAGGCTTTGTGGCCCTGGCAAGTGACTTAAATTCTCTGTTTCAGTTTCCTCATCTGTGAAATGAGGATGGTTGGACTTAATGGTCACTTTTAGCTCTAAATCTATGATGTGGACAAGAATTATATAGGACAAGAAGGCATGAGTGGTAGTAATGTGTACTGACAGAGGGGAATGACCATACCAATGAGATTATGGTCTATCAAAGTACTAAGACATAAATCATCCTTGCTGTTAGTGAAGTTCCTGAATACTCTTTTCTCCACAACTAGTTATTATCTTTAAAAGCTTTATTGGTGCCTTTTGTTTTTTACACTATTTTTACATTTATATAATTTACATATTTACTTAATTTTTTACATTTCCTGATCTGCACATCCTATCCATTAAAACTTTTCCCTGTTACAAAGAAAAACCATTAGGTGAACCCCGCTGATGCTGATGATATCTGACAGAAGAGACAATATTTACATCTATAGGACCCCCTCCATTCCTTCACATTCCTGCCCTTGCCCCCATCTCTCTATGGAGAGGAAAGAAGTATGCCTTCTCACCATCTCTTCTTCAAAGTTAACTCTTCATACTTAAGAGCAACTGGGGACTACACTAACCATTAAGGATAACATCAGGGAAAATAATCACACTCTTCCACAAACCTCTCCCCCAATACTCCTCTCAAAGATTGAATCTCCAGCTAGAGGGACCAAGCAGAATCCAATGTGGTATCTCCTAAATACTTACCCATGGCTTGACGTATTCCATCTGAGGAAGTTCATGGATTTAAATCCATCTTCATTTCTTTAAATTTGAGTTGAGTTGTGAGCAGCATAGTGACTGGACCAACAGTGAAGATGTCGTTTTCCTTCTCTTTTGAAACTTCACAAGGCAGGAGAAGATAAAGGAGCAGGGTGGACTGGGAGGGGTGGGAAACAATCCAGCTTGTCACTGAGTGGATTTGACAGTGGGCCTGGAAGAATACAACTAGCACAAAAAAAGATACATTAAGCCTTTGTACAAATTAAACTTTACTTGTAGTGACAAACTATTACATGCTCTGCTGGTGTAGAAAATGGCATTTTTTTCTCTAAGCTCTGCTATATTTGAAAGTTATTTGAATAATAGTATACTTGTACATCCAAATCAATTCCTTGTTAGAATAACTATATTCTTTTGAAATATAGTCTTTCAGGACACACATATTTAATCTTGGTGGAGTATTACTCCATTTGTCGATACCATTCAGTCTGCACTCCTAATTGTATGGTGTCAGTCAAAATCCAGGGAAGATGATGAAGAATTTATCTTGGAAAGAAAGTGAACGTCTTACATATATGGTTTTCTTTGTACTCTTGAAAGATTGAATTTTTTTCAATAAATTGAGCAGTTAAGGTCTTCCATACTAGCATGTGGAATGAATGATGAATGGCTATTTTTGGATATCAGGGAAGGTAGTTAATGAAAAATGGTGGCATTACCATTTATTTACATATATACGTACACCCCACCGCTGTCACCCCCATTTTATAACTTGATCAGGTGTGCAAAATCTCAGGTAGTTCATCTCAATGTTATAAGATCTGGGAGAGGTTCTTACTATATCTCTTATTTCTTCTACTAACACATTCTTTTGAGGACTGTCTAAATGTTCCTTCTGCCCAAAATATACCTTAAATGCCTGTTTGTCATCTCTATAGATCATTCCATTTCATGGGCATGCACCAAATAACAGTGGTAGAGGGAAACTTACTTGGGACAAAAATTTGCCATATATAATCATGGGTCATAGTAATTTAGAGATGGAAGGAATCTTAGGGGCCATTTTGGTCAGCCCCTTAATTTTATAGATGAGGAAACTGAGGGTCAGATTTGTTAAGTCATTTGCCCAAGGTCACTCAGATGTGGCAAGTGGTATTCAGGATATGAAGTCAGAAGCCCTGAATCCATGTCTAATGCCCTTTCCTTTATACCATGTTGCCATTTATATGTAAGACATATAAAGTCTTATACTTGGGTTCCGTAAAGGAACTTCATAAGTCCAAGATCAGAAAATCATGACTACAGAGCAATTTGTCTGGAAAAAAAGTCTAGGGGTGTTAATGGATTGCAAATTCAATATAAGCCACCAGTGAAATATGGAAGCCATAAGAAGTTAATATGATCTTCAGCTGCAACAAGAGCCATAGAGTATCCAAGACCAGGGAGATGACAATCCCTTTGTATTCAGCTCCGGGCATTTCGCATGTTTGGTGTTCAGTTCTGGGCACAATGTTTTAGGAAGGATTCTGGTAAATTGGAGAGCATTGCAAGGCTGTTCAGGAAGTGAAAGACTTCAAGTTCATGACCAAGAGGTTAAAGGAACTGGGGATGTTAAATCTAGAAAAGAGAAAACTCATTGGTGAACAGGATAGCTGTGCTCAAGTATGTGAAGAAATGTTATATAGAAGAGGGAGTAGACCTGTTCTGCTTGACCCCAGACTGTAGAATGAAGGGCAATGGGTATAAGTTGCAGATAGGCAAATAGCTTAAATATAGGCTCAATATAAGGAAAAAAATGTTGTCTAACATCCCCAAGAGTGGAACTGATTGCCTTGGGAGGGAGTACATTCCTCCTCACTAACATCTTGTCAGACTGTTATAGATGAGATTCTGTTCATGTATAGATTTCTTGGCATCCGAGGTTCTCTCCTAACCCTAAGATTCTATAATTTTAAAGAAGAAATGGCTGCATTTAGATAATTTGTTTCGGGAACATGTTATTTTGTGGATACCAGGAGGATTTGAACTTCAGATACAAAAATTTCTTTAAAATTTCATCTCAATTAAGACTATTGGATTTCAGAATTGCTATTCTAAGAATAATGTCATAAATGGTTAGGATTTCTGTGAGTATGCAAATTGGTTTTGCAGAATGGGATGCCTTGGAAGGCAGTGAATTTTCTGTCACAAAAATCCTAAAGTTGCCAGAATATTATTAGGGGAAACTACTATAGAAATTGAGATAGATTGTCATTCTGAGAGTTATAACGGACCTCAGAAATTCTTTTATTTCAAGATTTGAAAAAAAAAAGCCAGAGGGAGAACTGTGGCTTGTTTGGGGTGGGGGGAGGGAGGCAATTGGGGTTAAGTGACCTGCTCAAGGTCACACAGATAGTAAATATCTGACACTGGATTTGAACTCAGTGCCCCCCCAACTTCAGAGTCAGTTCAGAACTGGGGCTTATTGAAAGGTAAAGGGGAAAGGGAGGACTCATTTATAGGAGGCAGGGGAAAGCTCTGACTTACTGAGGGGAAGGGTAGAATGATGCCAGTTTGTCTTCTTGCACTGCCAGCTCCTCAGAATTTTCTCCCAGAGCTTGGGCCTTCTCTGAATCAGCTGCTTTGGGAAAGAAAGGCTTTGGGAGGAGAAGGACATGGCTCAGTTCTTGGCCAGAGGTAGAAAATTCAGAAAAGGATGTTGCTGCATTAAGTTATAAGTGCTATTTTTAACAGGAAAATTGTAAATTTACTTTTGGACTGCACTTAATAAGGATGTTTTGAATAATAACAGTTGGCTTTCTAACCAAGCATACAAAACAGTGCCTACCCACCTCTAGGCATAGTGAAGGGATATGGCATGTTCTATAATGAGATAATTGACTAAATTAATCTTGCTCAAGGCATAAGGGAGGTAGAAGGGAGGGGGTATTCAAGAACAATATTTGCATCTGGAGAGAGCTGCAATACCACAATTCCATTAGAGAAAATACAAATTTAACCATTTGAGGTTCTTTAGGCAGGTTTTTCAGTTTTTACTCCTTGAAAAAGACTTTATATTGAGTTCTCTTCGAACTTTGGTTCCTATTTCTTCTATACTTATATCCTCAAAATCTCCAAAGCCCCAAGAAGACAGATGTTAATGACCTTAATGTCTCCTTTCTTTCCTGAACCCTTCATACTCACCTCAAACCCAAGACACTACCCATCCTCCCAACTCACTAATTACCCATCTCCTTATACTTTGAAGAATATCTTTTAGTTTTTCCCCGCAATTATCATTGAAGCCTCAGTGCCTACTTTGCCTTATCTCTCCAACTTATGTCAGCAGTAACTCAGACCTCAGCAAAACTGTGAAGCAGGGGAAATTTATTTTCTGTACCCTATGAGATCCTAGATCAGCAGTTGGTTACTACTTGTGTCACCTGGGTCAAAGCACATTTCCTTCTTAAGACTCAGTTTCCTTATTTGTCAAAGGTAATTGGACTATAGGTTCTCTAAGACCCCTTTCAATTCTGAAAGTCCTCTGATGCCGAGCTTTTCTTTTTTGTCTTTTCCCTCTTTAGCAAAATGTTCCTTAGGTCTCTAGTAAAGTCATGGAATCAGACTTTGGAAGGGACCTTAAAGATCAGAGTTCATTTTACAGATGAAAAAATTGAGTCCTGGAGAAGGGAAGTGTTTTGGCCAAGAAGACACAAGGATTTCATAATAGAACTGGAACTAGAACTCAGATCTTCCAATCCTTGGTCCAGTGCTATTTTTTTTTTTTTGAGGCAGTTGGGGTTAAGAGACTTGCCCAAGGTACACAGCTATTGTCAAGTGTCTGAGGCCAGATTTGAACTCAGGTTCTCCTGACTCCAGGGCCTGTGCTCTATTCACTGCACTACCTGTCTCCCTAGTACTATTCTAACAGCTGCCCCGAGAGTCTAGAACCCTTCATTCTAGTGACCTACCTAGAGCTATCCCATGCCCTGAATATTTCCTTCCAATCTCCAGTCAAAATTTGATAATGACAGCATATCTTTCTAGAACTCTTTGAAAAGCCCTTTACATATCATACTAGTTGGTATTCACAAAAACTCTGTGAGGATATAATTTTCCCTGTTTATAGATGAGCAATATGAGGCTTTGAGATGTGATAGGACTTGCCCAGTGTCACACTGCTAGTTCTGCTGATTCCAAGGTCATTGCTTTTTCTGCTTTATCAGGCTTCCTCTTTATCCTCAACTCCATTCTAGTTCTGAATGAGTTAATCTTTAATAAGAGATTGTACATCTTAACCTGCCTCCCAGAGTATTTTCATTTTCAATGAGGACATCTCCAAGGCATTATTACATCTAAGTACTTAATTGAGGCAACAAACACAGCACATTTAATTTGAGTCTCTAATACCTCACTCACAGCCTGTTACATTCATTCTGCCTTCTTAGGTCCCCCTTAACCCTATTCCTTTGATCATCCTGTCCTTATGTGTAAGTTCAGGTCTTTGGTGTGTGTTCAGTCATCACATTCAAGGCTTCTATTTTCTTTTGGTTGTCTATGAAGTCACTCTTCTATTATTACGATGTGAAATATTTCTCAAGTCTTGGACCATTGTTAACCTTTCCAACTAGCCCTGGTTTTTGGTTTTGTTTTGTTATAAATGCAGTAAGAGGTTTAACAAGCACAGCAAACTCTTCTAGCTTGGCTCCTCGGTAGCACACTGGACAGAAAGTATATTGAATTGGAGTTAGGAAGACTTGAGTTCAAATTCTGCCTCAGATGTTAGCCATGTGAACTCTGGGCAAGTCACTTGAGTTCTATTTGACTCAGTTTCCTCACCTGTAATAGGGAACTAATAATTATACCCACCTCCTTGAATTGTTATAAGGATCAGATGAGATAATATTTGTAAAGTGTAAAACGCTATGAAAATGCTAGTCATTATTGCATTACTACTACCACCACCATCACTACCACCACCACTACTACCACCACCGCCACCACCACTACTACCACCACCACCATCACTACCACCGCCACCGCCACCACCACCACCACCACCACCGCCACCACCACCACCACCACCACCGCCACCACCACCACCGCCACCGCCGCCACCACCACCACCGCCACCGCCGCCACCACCGCCACCGCCACCGCCACCGCCACCGCCACCGCCACCGCCACCGCCACCGCCACCGCCACCACCACCATCGCCACCGCCACCACCATCACTACCATCGCCACCGCCACCACCACCACTACCGCCACCACCACCACCACCGCCACCGCCACCACCACCGC
>JAQQSK010006435.1:0-14435 GCA_028658325.1 Potorous gilbertii
AAAAAAGAAGAAAAAAGAGCATAAAACAACAAAGTGAACTTGAATGTAGATGGTCACTATGGTGGCAGGAAGGATCAAGGCATAAACTTAGCAGAGGATAATACTTTCAAAATGGCTACATGTGAAACCTCATTTCTTTATGTAATTTGGTCTCAGACCCAAAAACAAGAGGTTTAAAAGAGCTTAACAAGGATTTTAAAACTCAAGTCAGAGAAGTAGAAGAAAAATTTGGAAAAGAAATTAGGGTAATATAAGAGAATCATGAAAAAGCATCAATACCATGAGAAAAGATGAATAAAAATTTACCAAGAAAAATAACTCCTTAAAAAATAGAGTTGGCCAAATGGAAAAGGAAGTACAAAAGTTCATTGAAGAGAATAATTCCTTAAAGATATAATTGAGGAAGTGGAAGCTAATGATGCTATGAGACATGAAGATACAATAAAACAAAATAAAAAAGTTAAAAAAAAAAACAGAAGAAAATATTTCATTGGAAAAAAAAAGTTAACCTAAAAATAGATCCAGGAGAGATAATATAAGAATTATTGGACTACTTGAAAACCATAATAAAAAAAAATTAATTAAGCCTGGACAAGAAAACTGCCCTGATATATGAGAACCAGAAGGCAGAATAGAAATTGATCACCACCTACCCAGTGAAACTGAATATAATCTTCCAGGGGAAAAATGGACGTTTAACAAAGCAGAGGATTTTTAAACATTCCTAATGAAGAGATCAGAGCTGAATAAAAAAAAAAACGACCTCCAAATACAAGACTCAAGTGAAACACAAAAATGCAAAAAGACAAGAAAGAGAAAACATAAGTAATTTAATAAAGGCAAACTGTTTATATTTCCATATGACAAGATAATATTTGCAACTTTTAAAAATTTTATTGCTATAAGAACAGTTGGAAAGAAGCAGAGAATGTGGAAATAAGGTGACCGACAAAAGGTGACAAAAAGGTGAGAAAGGTAATTGAACAGGAATAAGGAGGGGAGTAATTGAATGGTGTAAATTATCCCACATAAAAGAGGCATGTTATAATGGAGGAAAAGGTGGGGAATGGGGGTGGCAGGGAAAGCTTAAACCATAACCTAATGAAAATTGGCTCAGAGAAGGGAATAACATATATACCCAGTTTGATACAGAAATCTGTTATCCTATAAGGAAGTAAATAGGGACAGGGATAACAGAAAGGGGAAAGGAACTGATAAAAGGGAAAGTAGATTGGGGAAGGGAGTGATCAGAAGTAAAACACTTGTGTGGAGGTATAAGGTTAATGGAATATAAAATCTTCCCTGGCCATTAATAGGTCTCACATGGAGCCCTGGGGTACAGAGCCAATTAAGCTTTGGCCCCCAGGGATTCCCACAACTTCCCAATTAAGTGCTGATTTCCAAGCTTCTCTAAGTCGATCAAGGGCAGAGTGTTTGATTGGAAATATTATATATTATATTTCTTGGAGGGAGACATGGGCAGGGAGAGAAGCAGTCAGAGGGAAGAACTTGTCTAGGGGAATTTGCTTGTGGGGGGGCTTGATGAAGAGAAATGCCCTGTTCCCTGGATTGATGATGAGTATCTTACTAAATCTTGCTTTTTGGCATCCTAATAAGGATGTTTCAAATAGATATTCTGATTTTGTCTTGGAGGAAGAGAGTTTATTATATTTTGTGAATTAACCATGGAGGTATGCATGTATATTTATAGCAGCTGCCATGGGTATCACATTGGTATTACAAGAGGGAAAGAGTGGAGGGGATAAGAGAGAGAGAGGGAGATAAAAAAGGGGAAATAGCATGGAGGGAAATACAGTGTTAGTTATCATAACTGTGATTGTGAATGGGATCAACTCACAAAAAAAGCAGAGAACAGAATGGATTAAAAACCAGAATCCAAAATAGGTTGTTTACAAGAAACACATTTGAAACAGAGAGATACATATAGGTTAAAGGTAAGGGTATGGAGCAGAATCTATTATGCTACAGCTGAAGCAAAGAAAGCAGGGGTAACCATCATGATCTCAGACAGAACAAAAACAAAAGCAAAAATATATCTAATTAAAAGATATAAGGGAAAAAAGTATATCTTGCTGAAAAGTACCATATACAATGAAGTCATATCACTGCTAAACATACTTGCACCAAATTGTAGAGCATGTAAATTTTTGAAGTTGAATGAGTTGTAGGAGGAAATAGATAATAAAACTGTACTAGTGGGGGGCCTCATCTTTCTCACAATTAGATAAATCTAATAAAAAGTAAATCAGAAGGGAGGTAAGGAGATGAATAAAATTCTGGAAAAGTTAGATATGATATATTTCTGGAAAAAAATTGTATAGGAGCAGAAAGCATTAAAGGAATTAGGATAGACAATGAGGGAACAAATATATTCCTGTTTGTAGATGATATGGAAAATCCAGGAGAATCAACTAAAAAACAACTTGATATTATTAACAACTTTAGCAAAGTTGAAGATGCAAAATAAACCCATTAAAATCATCAGCATTTTTATGGTTGACAGTTGATTGTTGCCTTTCATTCTCAAAGAGGACCAAAATAGCATCACTAAGATTAAGTCAAGTTTCAATGTATCTGACGTGGCTGGTCAGAACAATAGGAGCTTGAAAGACTCTACGACAGATTGGACACAAATAATCCATGGGAACATTTGGGGTGGATACTCTAAATTTTCACAACCTGCCTTTCCTTTGAGCTGTTTCAATTCTGTTTTGTTCATAGAGCACAGCACATTCTCTGATGTGGACACACCATGTTGAGTGGTTCTGTGCCAATATCTCCCATGTCACACAATCAATTCCAAAGTTCTTGAGAAAGACCTTGAGAGTATTCTTGTATCACTTCTTCTGACCACCACGTGATTGCCTGCCCCATGCAAGTTTTCCATAAAATAGTCTTTTTGGGAAGCATACATTTTGCATTTGAACTATGTGCCCAGTTCATCAGAATTGTGCTCTTTGAAAAATGATTTAAGTGCTTAGCAGTTTAGTTTGAGAAAGGACCTAAGGGTCTGGTATCTTATCCTACCAGGTGATCTTCAGAGTCTTCCTAAGACAGTTCAAATGGAAACACTTCAGATTTTCTAAATATATGTTACCAACAAATTCCAGCAGCAAGACATAGAAAAATTCCATTTAAAATAATTGTAGATAATATAAAACACTTGGGAGTCTGTCTACCTCCCAAAATAAACTTAGGAACTGAATGAACACCATTTTTTATGCAAATAAAGTCAGATCTAAACAACTGGAAAAAAAATTAATTGCTCATAGGTAGGCCAAGCCAATATAAGAAAAATGAGCATTCTGTCTAAATTAATTCATTTATTCAGTGTTATGCCAAGCTATCAAAAAATATTTTATAGAGCTAGAAATAGTTGTTACAAAATTAATCTGGATGAACAAAAGCTCAAAGATATCAAGAGAATCAATGGGAAAAAATATGAAAGAAAGTGGTCTTGCTATACCAGATCTCAAACAATATTATAAAGCAATCTGGTACTCACTACAAAAATGAGTGGCATATCAGTGGAACAGATTAGGTACAAATTACCTTATAGTAAATGACCATAGTAATTTGTATATGATAAACATAAAGATCTAGGCTTTTGGAACAAAACTCATTATTTAAAAGCATTATTAAGGAAAACAAAACAAAAATATGGCACAAACTCGGTATAGACCAACATCTCATACCATATACCACGATAATGTCAAAATGGTTATATGAGTTACATAAAGAGTGATACTATAAAGCAAATTAAGAGAGCATGGAATAGTTTATCTATCAGATTTATGAATAAAGAAAAAAAATAGAACCCAGGAAGACAGAGGGAACATTACAAAATATAAAATTGATAATGTTGATTGGGATCAAAATTATAAGGAGAGAAGGAAACTGGGGAAAACTTTACAACAAGTATCTCTGATAAAGGCCTCATATCTCAAATATATAAAGAATTGAGTCAGATTTTATAAAAAATACAAGTCATTGCACAATTGATAAATGATCAAAGGATATGAGAAGGCATTTTTCAGACAGAAATCAAAGTTATCTGTAATTATATGAAAAAATGCTCTAAATCACTATTGATTAGAGAAATAAAAAGTAAAGCAACTCTGAGGTACCAACTCACACCTATCAAATTAGCTAATATGACAATAAAGGAAAACATTGGATGTTGAGGGATATATGGGAAAACTGGGACACCAATTCACTGTTGTTGGAGTGATCGGATCTAACCATTCTGGAGAACAATTAGAAAGTATACCCAAAGGGCTAAAAAAATGCACATACTCTCTGATCCAGCAATATTCCTTCTAAGTCCAAATCCCAAATACATCCCAAAATAGGGGAAAGGACCTATTTGTACAAAAACATTTATAGCAGCTCTTTTTATGGTGGCTAAGAATTAGAAATTGAAGGGATGCCCATCAATTAGGAAATGTTTAAACAAGCTGTGTTGTATGATTGTAATGGAGTATTACTGTGCTATAAGAAATAACAAACAGGTTAATTTCAGAAAAACCTGGAAAGAATTACATGAACTGATGTATAGTGAAATGGGCAGAACCAGGAAAACAATATAAACCATAACAGCAATATTGTTTCATGAATAACTGTGAATGACTTAGCTATTCTCAGAAATACAATGATCCAAGACAATTCAAAGGGAATAATGATGAAGCATACTATCCACCTCCAGAGAAAGAACTGATATTGTTTTAATACAGACTGAAACATGCTACTTTTCACTTTCATTTTATCTTTTTTTCATGTCTTCTTGTACAAAATGAAGAGTATGGAAATGTTTTACATAATTATATATGTATGATGTATTGCTTACTGTCTCAAGGAGGGGGGATGATAGGGAGGGATAGAACTTGAAACCCCAAATTTTAATTAAAATGTTTTAAAAATGATTTTCTTTTATATGCAATGATTTCATTTTAATAAGATGAGGAATAGTTTTGTAGTATAAATTATTGTTTATTTTTTTCAGTCATGTCCAACTTTTTATGGCCCCATTTGGGTTTTTCTTGGCAAAGATACTGGAGTGGTTTGCCATGTCCATCCCCAGCTCATTTTACAGATGAAGAATTGAGGCAAAAAAAAATTAAGTGACTTGCCCAGGTTCACATGGTAAATGTCTGAATCCTGTATGAATTATTGACTTCAAATTTATCTATTGCATGCTGACTCCTGTTCTCTGTTTTTTTTTTTTTTCTGACACAGTATAGGAAAATAAATCATACAGAAAGAGTCATTGACTGTAAGTGAAGGAGCATGGTTATGGTCTAAACTTTGCCTCTGATTTTCTATGTGGTCATGAAAAAGTCAACTGCTCTAAACCTCATCTTCCTCATCTGTAAATTGTATGGGTTGGACTAGATGATAGATGAAATTTGTTTCAATACTTAATATTCCATAATTCAGTTCCTTGTTACCCACCTAGACTTGATCTTTATAGATGCAAGTAGGAGAATTATATAAATGTTCTAGACAAGAACCAGAAATCACTTGGTAGGTAGTGGCCACTACTAACATACTGTAAATGCAGGATTATTTATCTGAATTGTTTAAATGAATAGCCAGAAAGCCAGTAGCTTGTAACTAAAGCTGCAAATAACATTTCCTCTTATAAGGATACCAAAGGGTTAAGAATGAAGTGGTAGAAAGCAATATTTCTACCCCTTTCAAATTCATTTTTGACAATGCTTTCTGAAACTTGCACATCTTATTTTCTCCTTATATTGAGTGGCTTTTCAAGTGGTCCTGCCGTGAACCAGTAGAATTACTAAGAGGTTTCATATTTCACAGCTATTTTTTTTTATTATATTTGGAAGCCAGCCTTAAGTAGAGCTAAAACTCCAGGGCCACTGTTTTAGTGCAGCAGAGATTGACATCTAAATTATCATCTAAGGAAAGTACCAGGTTGTGACTTTTGCTGAATGGAGAATGAAGTAAGACATATTCTTTTAAAATATGGACTATTTGACATCTTGGAGAGATTTTCAAGTGTATTAAATTCAAAATATCTATGTTGGAATAGTAACAGACAATGGGTTTACAGCCATTACTCTCAGTTAATTCAGAGTTCAGACTACTTAACTATGCCTAAAATGGCTTTTTTCTATCAATCTCATGATAGGTGTGCTTCTTTATGATTATAAAAATCAAAACTATTATGTGTAAATGTAATGGTCATTTCTAGGTTGCCAGCAACCTACCTGTTTCCTCTTCTGCACCACAAATAAAGATGTGACAACACTCTAGGAGGGAATTGTATTGGAATTACAGAATAAAAAAAAATCTCTAAATTGAAAGGACCTTAGAGGTCACTCATTCCAATCTTCTAATTGAACAACAATCTCTCTAATGTTTCTAAGAAAATAATCATCTGTTCTTTGCTTGAAAATATAGTGAAGGAGAAATCCATTGTATCCCAAAGCAGCCTGTTGCGTTTTGTATGTACATCTGATTTTTATAAAATGCCTTTTCCCATCTCTGCTCCTCTCTTCATATTAAGCCTAAACCTTTTTGTAATGTAGTGCATAAGGTGTTAGACTTAAAAAGCATAGTTCTGATACCTCTTAGCAAAGTGATCATGGGTAAGTCTATTAATCTGTTTGAGGTGCCATTTCCTCATCCTGTTACGTGAGGATAAAAATTAAACTTGCTTACGTCTCATCCATTATTCCTAGTTCTGCCCTGAAGTGAAGTAGACTGGGTCTAATCTTGTTTCCATGTTACAACCCTCTGAAATATTTGAAGACAATGGCCAGGGTCCTTCCAGGTCTTCTCTTCTCCAAGGTAGAAAAACATAATTTCTTTAACATGTCTTTATACAATATATTCTCCACACCTCTTCCCATCCTGGTTGGTCTTTTCCAGATGCTCTCCCATTTCTCATTGTCCTTCAACACCACGTGCTACCCAGAGTAAAACAAAGTACTCTCGATATATTCTGTATTCATGCAGAGTACACTAATATTATCATTTTCCATGTCCCGGGCAAGAATCTCTCCTTGTCCATAAGGGGTTAAAGTTCCTAACCAATCCATCAGTAAACATTTATTAAGTATTGAGTATATGCTAGGCACTGTGCTAACCTCTGGGAGTACAAAAAAGAGGCAACAGTGAATTCCTGTTCTCCTAAGGAGCTTACAATCTAATAAGAGTCATAGACAAAATCTGATGTAGATTTTGGAAAGGAACATTTGGGAAAAATAAATGCATTCATCCTCCTTTCTGAAACACATTCTCTCTTTCCCTCTTCTTTATAGAATCTTTATCTTCTTCCAAAGCTTAGCTCAGGTAACACTACCAAGATGAGATTTTTTTCCTATCTCCTTGGTTTCATCCTTTTCTCAGTCTTGAAATTCCTCTGCATTAACTTGTATTTACTCATCTGTGTATATTTTGTATCTCTTCCTGTTACCGTACTCTTACTTCCCACCCTAGCAAAGCAAGCTCATTGAGACTTGCTGGGATTGCTTTTCTTTTTGTATCCCTTGAAACCACTCCATCACTCCATTGCCTTGTACTTTGGGGGTAATAAGTCAAATTGAATTGGATACTTTTATATTCTGGCACTTTTTCTATATACCCAGATTACCAGAAAAAAAAATCATTTCACATACCAATATCTAGTTCTCATATCAATACTTGGTCTTTATGAATTGCTGTGCCAAAACAGAAGAATCATAAAAAAAATAAAATAATCAATTGGTATTGAACCTCACAAGATAATCAGATAATTTGTCTGCACTCAAAATCTTCCCATTTTGACAGAGACTACAGGGGCATAGACTTAAAGAATCTAGGGTCAATTCTATAACTTGCTAATCTATGCAAAACCCTAGCTCTTTATCCTCTACAACAGATAGGCAACCATAAAATTCAGTTAGTTTTCTCATTTTCCTATATCTGATATTCATTAAAAATATATACATATGAATTCTGCCAGGAATTTCTTTGGTAGAGAGATTCCCGGTTAGGAAATTACTGTCAAAACAGATCAGGACCTAGTCTTCAACTTGGATTCTTATGGAATCACCTACATATACATACACACATCTTATTTGTATATTATGATCAAGTTATCTGACAGATATGAGTGAATATGTATGTATAGGTATGTATATACATGTAAATGAAAGTACTGCTCCATTCTCATGTGGGTGTTTTATTTGTTGAAAAGGGAAGAAAAATGTAGAATTCAGAGAAGAGCAATTATAAGAAAAACAAACAATTCATAGGGAAGCTGAGAAGGAAACAAACAACCAACTGAAAAAAAAAATTGGCCACTCAAATAAAAGTGCCTAAACATATCTGTAGAATATCCTGAGGAGATCAGAGTGAAAGTAAACCCTTCAAAAATAACAGCAGTATTGTAGACATTTCTATGATATATTATTCCCAGTAGCTAATTTGAATATAACTATTTTCAGGACTTTCTTGTTTATTTCTGATAAACTTTATCAAAGAATGTTTTGGGATTATTATATAATATTTTTTCTCTCATATCTGACAGATATGTAGATTTGATCTTTCTCTGCCGAGCTTGAGATGGGTCATGCAGAGTCTCTGATCTGAGGAATGAAGCCTGATGAGGAACCACAAATAAGAATTTCAAGAGTTAGCTACCAAAGAAGCTAAGCACAAGAAAAAAAAAAATCAGAGAAACTGACTAGAGAAGCCAATGAGAAAAATAGCAGAAGCCAGAGAAGCCAGAAGAGGTCTATAAAGCTGAGAGGATGATAGAAACTGAGAACAGTTGACTAGAGAATCTGCTATGGATATAGGGAGCTGATCAAATTGAAGGAAAGCTCTGCTATTTGAAAGAGGTGATCAAAAAAGTTTCATTTTTGTAGTGAATCAAGAGTCTGCTGAGAAAACTGCCTACAGGGGAAAGTCCATGAAAACATTGCCTTTTACTGTCCTCTATGGGCAGTAAAGAGTAAGATATTCCTCAAAACTGCTGGAAAGTAAGACCTGAGTAGCTTTTTGGTTCCCCTAGTTAGAAGGAACGGCTTTTCAGTGAAGGATCATCATGTTGCCTAATTGCCTATTCAATTGAACAGACAGAAGAAGTTCTGTAAACCCTAGGTTTAAAACTGTTGTAAGCTAAAAGTGCTTAACCCTGTTTCAGTGACCCAAGGGCAACAAAGAAGGTGCTTCATCCAGTAGGAGAACAAAGAGGCTCAGAAATGGAGGGTTTCCAACCAGCATGGGATTCACACTATGAACTAAAAAGGCCACAGCCATCAAGATCTGCGGTACTGATTTCTAGCCTCTCTTTTCTCCTCTGAGACATAGTTCTAGGAATTATCGCTATTCATTTTCATGTTTCATTGCTGCCTTTCCACTGGCTTCTTCATTCCTCAAAAAGTTGCTTTTCTAGATCAAACAAAAAGCATACTTCCTTGAATTTTGATAACTTTAAGATTAAAATATTACCTCTCATCTTTCCATCACTACCAAAATTTAAAACAAAATAGTAACAACAAAAAGCATCCATTCCAATATTTCTGCTTGCTCAGAAATTTTCTCACATTTTTATGCCCTTATACTTTGGCTTTTGTAACTGTCATCAACATCATCAAATAAACTTTTAAATGAAAACTTCCTTATGTGTTAGGTTCTTTGTTAAATTAAAAGGATACCACTCATTCCCCAAAAAACAAAACAAAACAAAATGAAATAGCCCTTGACCTCTAAGAGCTCTCATTCCAAAGAATGTAACATATAAATAACTATGAACACACAAGATGTATACAATGTATAATTTTAGGAGGAAATTACTGACAGTGAGTGGGATAAGGTAAAGTAAGGACTCTTACAGATGTAGGTATTGTTAATGTTTTTTTGCTTAATTTGAAAGTCTTTTCCACCCATTAAATCCCACCTGCTTAAATCACATGGAAGCCTAAGTTATATGTGGTAGGAGGAGCTTGCTGAATGGGTAGAACAGAAAAGTTCGAACACAGTTGGGAGGAAATTTGTGAGAGCAGTTAGAGCAAAGGAGAGGGAGGACACAGGCAGGCAGACAGGTGGGGCTTGTGGGAAGGCCCTAGTAGGGGATGAAGGTTTGGGAATGGCACTGTCCCCTGCAGAGGTATTGTGTATTGACATCTTGGTTACCATGATGGGTTTGGCTTTCTGGTGTTGGGATTTTGCTTTCTGGTGTCTGAATAAATATTTTTCTTCTGCCTTCAGTATGGAGAGCTTGTTATACTTTGTGATTCAGAACTACGCTGGCAAATTCATAGTTGCCATTGGTGCTGTGAATATTGTCTTGGTGAAACAATGTTGAATGTAGGTTTTGAAGAAAACCAGGAAACAGATGAGGAGGGAAAGAATTTCAGGCATAGGATAAAGACAAGGAAATGACTGGGAGGCAAGAGATGGAGAGTTCTGTGCATGGAACACAAAACCTGTGTTGCTTTGTAGAGTAAGAGGAGAGAAGTGAGGTGTAAGAAAGCTAGAAAGGTAGAAAGGGAGCAAGCTATGAACGACTTTAGAAGAAAAATTGATGATTTTATATTTGATCCCAGAGAAAATAGGGAGCCAGTGGAGTTCAATTAGTAGAGGTTCAACATATCCAGACTTATATTTAAGGAAGATCCCTTTGGCTACTTGAATGGAAGGTAGACTGGAGGGGGAGAGAAGCATCAGGGAGATCAATTAGAAGACCGGGAGAGAAGGTGATATTTAGTGTAATCCCTCCTCTACCCACCCCCTACCCATACCAAGCAAACAGCAACAACAAAAAACTGTGGAAAGTGTTTACCTACCTGAGCTCATTCTTCAGTGATTAACATACTATCACCCTGTAATTTCCTGCCCTTTCCAGTAATTCTGAACACTTTCCCTTTTTGCTATACCCTTCTGTACAAATCCACCAACATCCCACTATAAAGGTCTTCACCCCTTCCACTGTGCCCTTTGGGCTGCTTTGCTACACAGATAACAAATTAGATTTTATCTTAAACCTTTGCCTTTCCTACTTTTTTCCATTTTCTTACACTTACTGAGACCCTGTTCCCCCTTGGCTACCTTCCCTGGCTACCTTTTCCAGCACTGTTTGCACTTTTACTCTTACATCTGATTCATTGGCCATAGTTGAGAAGTTGGACTATTTCTTAAATCTCATTGTCACTTCCAGGCTCTCCCTCTACCATCAATATTCAATAAGCTCTCTTCATTTGAGGTTCATTCTCTCTCTCTCCACATAAGCACCCTCACACCCACATAAGTATATATATATATATATATATATATATATATATATATATATATATATATATATATATATTTATATACATACACAGTAAAATCAAGATTCTGGTGGCTGTTACCCACACACTTCCAAGACACTCTTCTTTTTTCAATGAGTTTAGAACAAAGTTTTTTTTTCTCCTTTTCAACTCCTGTGCTCACAAGATGTTGATTCTTCTTCAAACACTTTAATCTCTTAGCTCTTCAACTTATTCATTTTGCATATTCACTCTACAAGAGTTACACACAGAGTTAGTCATATCATTGACCCTTCCACAGCCCCCAAACTCATCGTTTCCATATTCATGTACTCTGAAATCCCTTTTTTTTCCAAACATAATCTTTTATCATTCCACCTTTGTCTTAAAAACACAAAGTCTACCATTATTATGACCTTTATTCCCTTGACCCCTTAGTTTTCCCCCAGCCATTTCCACTTTATGGGCAATGCTCTCTTTCCTTCTTAATCTGGACCCTTTGGTGAATCAATTCACTTCTTTACTGTTGTCTTCTCTTGAGTATTTTGCCCCCTTATCCTATTGAAGATCCTTCCCTGTCAAGGCTCAGTCAGGGTTTACTTCTATCATTTTTTCACCTTTATTTCTACTAACGTGCTGTTGAATGAAATTTGTGGCACCATACCGATTGGTTCTGCTACAAATATACTCTACATCATCTCAGTTAGACTCTCATTGCGGCAAGGTAATTTAATTAGATTTCTCTAATTGATTATCTCATTCAGTTTTTTGAAACATCTCCATGCCTGCTATGACTGTCTCTTTCCCCCCCATCTCAGCTGAGAATGTTGCCTTTTATTTCACTGAAAATGATGGAGGCCACTTTCTAAACATTCTCTTTTCTCTCCTGTATTTTCTCTCACATTATCCAGTTATCTCCTGATATTTTTCCTTTTACCCTGTCTCACAAGAAGAGGTAATCTTTATCCTTGGAAAGGTTCAGGAAAATCCCTTTACATTCACAAATGATACAGTTTCATCTTGTTTTCTCCAATGGATTGCTTTTTCAATCATCTCTACTATTCCTGTTCAATCTACCAACTCACCCATGCATTCCTCTTCAAAAATTTTTCCTGCTATCTACCATCCCTATCTCTTCTTCCTCTTACAGCTAAATTCCTTGTCAATGCCTTTGCTTCTTTTTCTCTCATTCTTTTCTCATGTATTTGAAGTATGCCTCTGGACATCATCATTCAACTAAAATAACTATTTAAAGTTACTAAGGATCTTTTAATTGCAAAATCAATGGACTTTTCTCCTTTCTTCTCCTTCTTGATCTCTCCAAAGCTGTTGACATTGCCATCTCCTTCATTGATACTCTGTTCTATAGGTTTTCATGACATGGTTCTCTTCTGGTATTCTTCAGTCTTGACAACTCCGTTGTAGTTTTCTCAAGGAGTTTAGCTATGAAAGAGAAGGAAAAGACAGGATATTAATAGGATCAAGTGGTTTTTTGTTTGTTTTGTGCTTTATTTTTGAGGATGTGGAAGACACTGGTTTTGCAGTGTTTGCATGTTTGCAGATATATAAATAGCCAGTAGTTGGGGAGAGATTGAAGATCAGTGGGAATTTGGGGATAATAGAAGAGATAATATACTGGAGAATACATGATGAAATGGGATTAAAGGTATTTGTTAGTACATTTGTTAGTTAAATATTTTGTTAGATTTACTTTGGCAAGAAGAAGGGTCATCGCTTTATATGATATAGGAGTGAAAAGGGAAAAAAACATGTAAGGATATCTGTATGATATGAGGTTAGGAGTAGGAAAAAAAAGAAGGAACTCTTGGGAAATAGCCTCAAAATTGAAATCTGCTTTATCAAATTTTACCAGGAGTCTTTGGATCACCAGATTGATCAAATTATTCTTTATCATCATCATCTCTTTTCAAAATCTCTTCTGACTTTTTCAGTGCTAATCATCCTTTTTCTTGATAGTCTTTACATGCTTGTCTTTAGCTGATTCCCTGCACCACCCTACCACTGCATTGATAGCACTGTATTATTCCATATCTCCTTCACTATATCTTCTTTTTCTTCATTCCTCATAGATACATGTATTTTTAGAGTTTTATTTTTCATTTCTACTTTACATTATTTATACTACTATAATATATCACAATGATCTGATTCGGTGTCTTCACTTTTATCTTTTATTAGAATTACTATATTGATTTAAAAGGTTGATTTGGAGCTATCATAATCACATAAAGCACATAAAGAATGTTCTCATCTTTATGTTTTCTTTTTGTTGATTTTTTTTTTCACCTTCATTCTAACCAGTTAATAATCTGATTATAAGCAACTAGTTGAATTTGAAATCGCTCACACATGGATTTTTTTTTTAGACTGTTAATGGCTGCAGAATGGCATAGGATACTAAACATTATGGCTTTAACACTTTCCCTTTAAAAATAAAGGTGAACTGTTAGTTTTCATTGTAAATCCTTTGTCAAATGACCCAGGAGGAATCAATTCACTTTTCATAATGGCATTCTTACCTAAGATGAAGCCTAAAGATATAAAGAAATCATGACTAAAGCAAAGGACAGATCATACATTGTCCTCAGAGAGAGAAGGAATAAAAGAGTTGCTGAAATTGATTTTCTTTATTATTCCAAAGTCACCAATAAATGTTTTATGGAACATTTAGTCCTTTAACCTCATAAGATTCATGATGAACATATACAGAGAAAGGCCAATATAATATTAAATTTATACATGGAATCTTTTGTGGAAGTTGGAAAAAAAGTAGAGAATTTCTAAGAAACACTTGAAAAATTTCTCCAAAAAAATGTCAATATGTCTTTTAGTATCTGATCATTTCAACATGAAATTCAGACATGGAAGAGGATCCTGAAATGATAAAAGATATTGCTGGCACATAGAATCAAAGACATTTTTTAAAAATGAGAATGGTCTCAGGCTTATATTTTTACTTTATTCTACCTTAGGATGATAACCTATGCATGGTAAGTACCAAAGTAATAGAAAATGAATTTGTCTCTTTCATAAAAGAGTGAATGTGGTGCTTAAACCATTAGCATGGTCCACCTATATATATACTGAATCAGCATGGCATAAGAACAATAAATTGGGGTTAGAATGAAATTT
>JAQQSK010006436.1:0-14434 GCA_028658325.1 Potorous gilbertii
AGCTAATTGACCTGTATAGTTCAAGTTAATAGGACCAGAGGAACAACATCTTACAGTACTGAAATAATTTGCATTTTTTTCCTGAATCACCGTCAATGATCACTGAAATATGAGAAAAGTACTGAAGGACTAGAGAAGAGGAGATTGATCTATGTCTTTTAAAAATGGAGAAAGAATAGAGTCTGTGCACTTAACTTGGATTCCTCTTGAAACTCTAGAATGTATTAAAGATGTGATTAGTGAATATCTAGAAAAAAGAATGGTGATTACAAAGACCCAGAATGACTTCGTCAAGGAAAGGTCAAGTTAAAATAACTTTAATTTCCTTTTTGAAAAGTTTACTAGATTCTTAGGTCATTAGTAGCTATCCTAATTTTAACATGGCAAATGACAAACTTTCTTACGCTAATTCTGGATAGATTTCAAGTACCAAAGGACTTTAACAGGTGGACCATTGGGCAGGATGTAATCACATGGTATTTATGGAGGGAGGATGGGTAGACAGCAGCTCTAAAAAAAATACATGTATATATGTGTATATATGTATGTACATGTGCATATATATGTATATATGTGTACATATATATGTGTGTATAAACATTAAAAGGGACTTTCAAGGCTATCTAGTCCTCACCCTTCATTTTACAGTGGAAGAAACTAAGGCCTGAGGGAATTAAGTCACTTTATCAAGGTAAAGCAGAAAGTAAATATCAGAGGTGAAATTTGAAACTTGGTCAAATGATTTCAGGGTCAATACTCTTTCCTTTATAACACATCAGTAATTTAGATGATGGTGATGATGATGATGATGATGATGACAGCATTGATATAGAACTTTAAGGATTCCAAAATACATACAAATATCTCATTTTCTCATTTACGCCAATCCTGAGAAGTAGATACTGTTATTATTTCCATTTTCTAGATGACAAAACTGCAGCAAAAAGAAGTAAACTGACTTGCCCCATATCAAACAGCTAGTAAATGTTTTAGGTCAATTTTGAACTCTAGTCTTCCTGACCACCTAGCTGTACTCAAGCTCAATGTGGGTTAACAATACATTAGAGCATCTAAGAAAACTAATGAAAACAGGCTGCATTGAGTAATGAAGTATTCAGGTCTAGGGAAAGGTAAATAGTCACATTGTACTCTGCCCTGGTCAAACTCAATCTTGTGTATATAGAGAAGAATATTAATATCCTTCTAGGACATAGTGGAAGGATATTAATGTCCTTTTAAGAATGATATAATCTGGAGAGCATTTTGAGAGACATGTAGAATTCTTAGAAGTCTTTAAGCAAGACCTTGATAAGCATTTTTCTGGTACTTGGTTTGGGTAGGGGTTCTTGTTTTGATATGATTCAACTAGGTGACCCATTCTTGCTTTGAGATTTTGTGATGTTATATTAGTCAATCAATGAATTAACAAGCACATCTGCTATGTGACACACAATGTATTGGATAATAAAGACACAAAAGCAAAGAATGAAATAATCACTAGTCACAAAGAACTTACATTCTTATTGGGGAAGATATCAAATACATATATAATTATAAGCAAAATAAATGTTGAGAGAATAAGGACAAGTAAATAAAAGATAGTTAAATACAATGTCATTTAAGGGGATAGGAGAAGATACTCAAGGTTGGAAGAATGAAGAAAGATTCCACATAAAATGTGTTGCTCAAATTTGATGGCAGAGAGATTTTATGAGGCAATGGTAGAAAATGGTTAAATTCTAGAACTAGGGATTGCCCATGCAAAAACACAGAGATGAGATATGGATTTCAACGTGAGAGAAACAAAGAAAGGCAAAGTTGCCTTTATCAGAGTGATTATTTAGTACTTACATTAGGTTTCAGCATGGGTAACAGTTCTTTTTATAGTCAAGGTAGCCTGACTCTAAAGCTATCATTTTTTGTTTTATAGCATTGACATTGAGTCTTACAAACATGCTCTGCATCACAAAGATTATGTTTTTGTCCAAATTGGATAATGTCAGCTTGAAACCACATAAAATTTATTTTTCCAATTGGATCTGTTGATGAGAACATTTTTCGTTAAGAATCAATGTGTGAAATTGCATTGGTTTTATGGTTACAATAGTTTCTATCATTGAAAATGAAAGGTCAAGCAAGCAAGGACAACAGTGAAAAATATCACATCTAAAAGCGAATTTCAAGTACATTTCTTAACTTCTGAAAATTGTCCCTTAAAAACATAATTCAGTGTAATTCATACAAGTCTAGGCAAGCAATTTTTGAGGATAAAAATTAAACTTGATATGCAAATGACTGATAGTTACCTTCAAATTTAAAAGAAAAAAAGAGGAAAGACTGAATTGTGAACATACACAATCTCTCCTGGAATTACTTATTTATCATAAAGAGTTGTTAATGGATGAAACCTTGCAAAGACATTTCATCCTTGGGTCCAAGAAAATGAGACTATTTGAAAAATGGAAGTTATGAAGATTTTGTAATATTGGGTATAATAGGTTTATCACATGATAATAGAAATTTTAAAGAATTTGTGAGGGGCAACGACATAGTGCACCATGAGTTGACATCAGAGCCAGAGAGTCCTGAGTTTAAGAGCATCCTCTGAAACATACTGTTTGTGTGACGCTGTATGTAACTCAAGAAAACACTAAGACAATCAAGGTGCCGACCTGCATTAGTGGAGGGATTTTCCTCATTGAGAAGTTCTTCACAGCACTGAAATTAAAAGTCCACTCTTTACTCCCCAATCGTTATTAGAAACACATTTCATAAGATACACACACATCCCCACTCAATGAATCTGTACTCAGTGAATTGAAGACATCCATAGAGCCTTGATGTGTTGTGACAGCTACTGGAGACTGAGGCAAAAATGATGTTGGCCATTCTTTAAAAAAGAGGCTTCATCATTTTCACAATCGTCTTTCTGCCTTGAGAGATGAAGTGAGAGTCACATCGGTATTAAAGTCCCATGACTTCTGCAAGTCACTAACTTTTCAAAGTGTTCAATTTTGTTTTTAGACAAATACTTATGTCTCTTAACTGAAGAATAACAGAAAGACAGCGTCAGTACTACAATACTATGAACAAAATGGCCAAAGTCATATGTAAATATCCCTATCCTTGTTGGAGGATTTATGAGAGGACGTAGGCAAGAATCACAGAGGGTTAAGAAAACACGGATGGGCTGACTATACTGATGGAAGGATTAATGATGCTCATGAGATCATGGACCCAGGGACAGATCCAAGTCATTGCTTAAGAGGGCTACTGTGAAGCTAAAATGAAATTATGTGTATATTCCATTTTGTACTTGTCAAATCCTACAGAAAAGTAAGCTGTTCCTTCAATCATGCATTTCTTCCATCCATTGTGAATAAGAAGGTATAAAATTCTGAACAATGAAAGAAATTTCTGGTCTCACTTTGGGAGGGTCTGTCATTTCAATAAATACTGAGGAGATAGTTATTTAAATTTCAAGAATGAGGTTTTTTAAAAAATAACATGCTTTTAGATTCCCCTTTCCATTATTTGTAAAAATAAGTTTCAAGGAGCTTCTATAAAGATTTAGAAACTAATGCAAAATGTTCACATTTTCTAAAAGTTTTCTGACAAATAATTTTCATTTCTTACTTTTTTAGTTAATTTATTTTATTGAACATTGATGATAGCATGCTACATAGTGGAAAGGACACAGGATTTGGAATCAGAAATCTGAATTTCAAGTCTCAGCTCTGATTCTTTGTAATCAACTCATAATGCATTGTGAAAGTTGAATAGTAATTGTTCCAGTTTTTTTTTTTGTATAACAAAGTGCTATGTCTCAGGTAAAAATATCTGATATCATGATCACAAATTTACTGAGAAGGCCATGGAGTCATAAAAATAGATGGCTTAAGAAAAAAATTATAACAAATATCAAACTTCTGTCAGTCATTCAACAAATAATTAAGAAATGCCTTTTGTTTGTATAATGCTAAAGTAACACATTAAAGTAGATCTGATTATTGCCAATAGTGGTTCCCTATCTGAAAGAAATGAGAATTTTATATGCAAAGTTTAAGGACTATGCTAGTCAGCATCAAGTAGAGAGAAAACTGTCTGGATCATGAAGAGACCAGTTCAAGTCCCATCTTTGGAACTTTTACTAACTGCATGACATTCAATAAGCCACTTAACCTCTCAGTGTCCCAGACAAAGTCATCGGTAGAGAGATTTCTTCATAGCTATTTCCCTTCACCAATGAAATTGGTAGAAACAAAAAACAAAAATCAAACAAAAGACCCTCTAAAGTTTGAAAGACAACAACTCTGCATCATTTGCCAAATAAATACATCTTTACTTGAATAAATGATTACAAACTATTGAACTAATGCTAATTTTATTATATTGTATAAAAACAAGACCAATCAGAAACATATGTAAAAATAAGGTTAGCTCTTTAATATTGCTCTGAAGTATTGAAATTACCTACCCTAAATCTTACATCAGGAGAAAGAGTTTTGTTGTCAGCAATTTCACTAAGGTCTCCTAATACACAAATTGGAAAATGTCCTTCCTGAAGAAATTAATAGTTCTCACTGCCCTAAATTTTGTGGTGTTTTTATAATGGTCCTTTATTAGCTACGAAGTCTATTTGGTTTTCATCTTACATTGTGGACTTAAATTATAACACTGTCATGTTATTCTAAGACATATTTTATAAACAAATCATATATAGGATCATGGACTTACCTATGAGAGAGTTGTTACAAATGATCCAGCCCTAAATTTTGATTTTATGTATAATACTGAGACCCAGAGAAGTTACCTACCCATGGTTACCTATGTATTAAAGTGGGATTTGAATTCAGGCGTCATGACTCCAAATTCTATGTACTTTCCAAACTCTTCATGACCCCATTTCAGATTTTCTTGACAAAGATACTGTAGTGGTTTTCCATTTCCTACTCTGGTTCATTTTTGCCAATGAGGAACCAAGGCAAACAGGATTAAGTTACTTACCCAGGGTTACACAACTAGTAGGTGCCTGAGGCCAGATTTGAATGCAGGAAGATGAATCTTCCTGACTCCAGACTGCCACTCTATCCACCCTATCTAGCCCTACCACTACCTCTCTTCTAAAGAATATGACATTATGATAGACATAATTCATAGAAAAGGTCAAATCCAGAAAAGTGTTACAGTTTAATAGAACATTAGAATTAGAATCAAATAAATTGTTAGCATTTTTAGTATATATGCTACCATCAAAAACAGCATGACTTCGTATTGTAACTACTGGCTATGGAGTCAGGATGATTTGGATTCAAATCGAAACTCTGATAACTTACTATCTATGTGACCCAGGGCCAGTCACTTAATCTCTCTTAACTTTACTTCCCTCATCTGTAAAATGGACAATTTTTCTACTTCTCTCACTGAATTATTGAAGAGGTAGAAATGAGAAAGGGCAGCTTGTTGATGCAGTGGTTAGAACACTAGGTCTGTAGTCATAAGACTTCTTTGTGAGTTCAAATCTAGCCTTAGATACTAGCTATGAAACTCTAAAAAAATATCTTAAGGCTGTTTGCCTCAGTTTCTTCATGTGTAAAGTGAAAGAAATGGCAAGTCACTCCAGTATCATTGCCAAGAAAACTCCAAAAGGAGTCATGGAAAGTCAGATATGACAGAAAAGGACTGAACCACACAAACCAATAGAGGGCCTAAGTAGAAAGATTTGCAAGCATTTGGCACTGCAGTCCTATATTATCACCTTCATCATTTTATATTTTTGGTCGTTTCACTCTTGGTCCAACTCAATCAATCATCTCTTAAGAGTTGACTATATGTCAGGAACTTTATTACGTGCTGGGGATTCAAGAGGCAAAAGACCGTCTTTACTTTAAAAGAACTCACAATCTAATTGTACAAAGTTTACTCATCCTTTTCATAGTAAGGAACAATTCTTCCCCACTTGCTTGCAAAGGGGGGAGGTATTTTGAGAAGGTGATTTTGTGTAGAAAATTTTCAGAAATGTTTTTAAAGCTACATTATAAATGTTATTTTTTTGTTACTATATTGCCAAAAGGACATACTTCGCATAGAAGGAAACCTTTATTTTGGTTGAATTTGGTTGACTTGTAGAGAAAATTTCATAACAAGTGTCTACCCTTCTTCAAACTCCATAACTGCTTTTATTTGTGTAAAAGTTTTGACATTTCAGTTAGCTTCACACTATTCTCTCTAATGGTTTTATCCTGACTGGGAACTCGAGTTCCGAGACCAAATCATGGATATATTTTCCAGCTTTCATGGTACCTAACAAAATGCTGGGCACAAATCAAGTCCTCAGGAAATATTTGATTTCTTGATTTGAAAGTATTAGGGTCTTATTCGCCCCAGAAGATTCAAATTAATCATTGAGGAGCTATCATCCTTTGAAAAGGCATACAAAAATGGCAATTATTCAAATATCTTTTTTGCTTAACATCAAACTCAGTGCTCCTTTCAAATGTTTTGAATAATTTTTCTTCTTTCTTTTCCTACTTGTCATAAATATTGTCACTGTTACAAGCTATTCCCCCTTTCCCAATCTGTGATTTCCTCCTGCTTGGGCCTGCAGCTAAAGATGAGCCAGCTGAATTAAAAATAAGATCCTCTTCAAGATGAGATGGGAGAGAAAAAAAGTGGATTAATCTAAAATTTACTAACTCTTTGATAATCATTTAAGTTGAGATTAATTTCTAACTAGGAGTTACCACTGTGCTCAAAATAAATGTGTAATAAATGTTTATTGAATTGAACTCAATTTCCATTAACTGGACATGTAGAAAATACTTTCCTCAATTGAGATGGTTATTTTTAAAAGCATCTTTTCCAGGATACCCTTCCACATTTCAAATTGAATAGAAGCCCCAAAGAACATAACATCATTAAGGTATTTCTTTGTTGTTTTACAACCAGATAACAGTTTGTGACTGAATCATTTTGTGTCATTCACTGCTAACCCTTCATTCTTCCTCCTTTCTGATGAATGGATCATTTATGTTGTGTTATCTCAGCCTGCTTCCAATAGCATTATTAAACATCGGGTGGTACTGCATTTTTTTTAATTAAAGGAGTCTGTCCTTTTGTAACAGATCATTTTAAACATAGTTGTAGAACAGATATTAAAAAAGTATAACGATTTCCTCACATACTGCAATAAAATGTTTTCCCCTTCTCCCTTTTCCTTGCAGTACAAGCAAGTGGAACAGTACATGTCATTCCACAAGTTACCAGCTGATATGCGTCAGAAAATTCATGACTACTATGAACACAGGTACCAGGGTAAAATCTTCGATGAGGAAAACATCCTCAGTGAGCTTAATGATCCTCTAAGGGAGGTAAGTTTGCTCTCACCATTTGGAGCAATTTTGTCTTTTCTTTCTCTGGGAGAATTTTATGTTTAGATCATGACTCAGAGGGAAAGAACAAGCAGTTCGCAACAGAACAGTCACCAGGTTTTTTTTCTTGAAATATGCAGAAAGCTCAGGGTATGTTTTCTTCTGGTTGTTTTTATTCTCTTAAAAAATGAAATTAGGCAAATGCCTCTTCATCCTGATTTCATGTCCGATGAGGCAGCTGACCCTGGATGGGCATCCTTGTTTTTAAACCTCTGCAAGTCATTGTACTTGAGAGTATATGTGATGCCAACTAAAGTCCTGACAAATCCTGCCTATACTTGAGAGAAGATCAATATTGTTGTGTTATTGATTTATTCAGGTTTGGATTTATTTTATTTTAAAAAGACTTCCAAAGGGAAATAGAATGTGTAATATACATTTGCACTTTCCTTTTATATAAAGGAAGTACAAAGTATAAAGTTTCAAATATATCCATTTCCTTTTTTTAAAACAGGAAGCAAACTTTCTAATTAAAAAGTTTAAATAATAATAAGAACATTCTACCTTAAATGAACATGTTCAGTTCAGTATAGATATTACATTTAGGAGTTGACAGGTCTAGGTTTTGTTTTGTTGTCATAGGAGTTGCCAACAAATCTTCACCACTGTCCTTTTTTTTTTCTAATCTACCAGTCTCTTTGGTGTAGTAAACTAAAAGAGCTGACCTTGAAATAGAGAAGAGCTGAGTTCAAGTGCCGCCTCTGACATATACTGGCCATGTGACCAGGGGCAAATCATTTAACCTTGCAATGTTTCAGGCAGCTCCTAAAACTAAATCAAATTATAATGGCCAACTAGGGTTGGTTGGGGATTACTTAAAGATAATATTAGGGAACATCCTTTGGTCTCTCATAAACTAAAATTAATCAATAATAGTGGTTAATTGGGAGTGTGCTGTAGCAGTGATGCCAATTTCCTTGTTTTCCTTGAAATTGATGTTCTGTTCCCCAAATCTAGGAATTTTCACTTATTATGCCCCATGCCTTGAATGCTCTTCTCTCAATGTTGCCAGCTTCCTTTAAGTCCCAGCTTCTCCAGGAAGTGTTTCCTGATGTTCCTTAATGCTCATACCTTCTGTCTATTCATTATTTTCATTTTTCTTATGTATAGCTTATGTACCCATAATTGCTCACATATTGCCTTTTCCATTACATCATGAGCTCCATAAGAGCAAAGACATCTGGGAAAATAAGTAATATGCAACTGAAGAAACAGGACTAGTCATTCCTGGGCAAAAATAAGTGTTTCTAATAAATGACACAACCATTGAGTGTTATAAGAGTTCTGTGTGGAAAAAAATGACTTCTAACTAGGGAAGACTTCACAGAGAAGATGAGAATTGATCATGATCTTGATGTATTTATTGAATATGCAGTATCTGTGGTGAGGGTCATTAGCCTGAGAAGTATCGAAGTACAGTAAAGTAAATAAAGAGTGGATTTAAGGAAATTAGTAAGTAGAAAAGTATGGCAGAAGCCAATGGGTCACATAAAAGTAATGGGCAGTAAGGCTGGGAAGATAGATTAGAAACAAATTATAGAAGACTTTGGATGCTGGGATAAAGAGATCATGTATAATTATTTACATACTGGGAATTCATTCATTAAAGAATTGGGGGCAAAGAAGTGACATGAGAAAAATAACATGCTATTTTGAGAATATGAATTTCTTATAGTGTTTGAAGTGAATAGGATATAGGAAGAGATAAAAAACAAGAGGTCACTTAATAAACTTTTCAAATAGTTCATTGGAGAAGTGATAAGACCCTGAATTATAGTGATAGTGGGAATGTGAAGAAAGCAACAGACATAAGAGAAATTGCAAATGGTAGACTGATGAGTCTTGGTGATTCACTAGAAAAGAGAAAGAAGGGAAAGAATCCATGTATTATTTAACAAGCATTTATTAAGTACCTACTTGTGTGCAAGGCATTAGAGGTACAAAAATGAAAGTCTCTGACCACAAAGAGCTGACATTCTATCAAGGAAGAGTTTGAGTTTTAATGAAGGATACTGCATGGTGATATTGTATTAATATTACCACTCAGATTTTCCTGAATTACACAGTAGATTTTAGCAGGGCTTAAATTGATTTGGGGGGCACTATAGAGAGGAAAACTAGAATATTTGTTATTAATTTTGTAAGAGAAAGTTAAAATATAAGATGTACATTTTATATACCTTTTATAGTTTAATGTTTATTTTTGCCATGCTATATAGAGTTTGACTTTATATATCATTGCAATATTCTGAGGCAAAAATAAAATAACTTTTAATTTTTTACCTCAAGTGATTTTATATGAAAATTTCTCTAAAATAGAAGACCTTTATCAAAATATGCTCCTTGTTTCCTTTGAGATATCAGTGGTCCTCCTTAGCTTGTGATTATTTTATGAATCCTATACGCAAAAGTTTCATGACCAAGAGGAACAAATTAAGTCTTTCAAATTAAATTCTAATAGTGAGAGATATACTTATTGGACTTCTGATTTCATTGGTACAATGAAACATAATAGGGAAAATTTCCTCCATTAACACAAACCTTTTCTGCCAATTACCATCTCATAGGATTGCCTAAGCCGCTGAGAGGTTGTCACTTATCCAGGATAACATAATAGTTTTTGGAAGCTTAACTTGAATTCATGTCTTCTTAAATCAGAGACCAACTCTTTTCCATTGTCTCAGCCTACTTCTCTATAGATAAAGCATACTTAGAAGAAATTTAGCCCATGCTCTGTTTGGTCCATTTTGCACCACAAACTTCCACCATAATGCTTTTGAATAGTTTCAAACATAATCCAAATAATGAAAAAAAATGAGCCTTCAAATTGAAATGAGATACTTATAGGAATCTAAATTTATTCCAAATAGCTTACCCCATATGCAAATAACACCATTTGCATGGTGGGTAGTTTTTACTGGATGTGTTGGAATGATTTTAATTTCCCTTTATGATTTCCCTAAATAACTTGCCTTTGTGATATGCTAGAGACAATTGGTCAAAATTGCCTTACAAAAAATTTCTACAAGTGTCTATCTGAGAGTTACCCCATTTTGTCAGTCAATTCACAATATAGTTACATGACTCTTGAGTATCTCAGTGGTAACACAGAAAGAATAAATATGTGATGAGCTTTTATTTCAAAATCTGCCTCTTACTTTCTGAATTCCTTTTTGTCTTTTTGGTATACGTAAGTTGTCACAGGGGCCACCATAAAATTAGGTTGCATTAGCTAAACATGTTTTCTATAGATAGGTTAGTTTCACTTTTTATGCTCCATCTGTCATCGAGGATCCTTGGTTAAGTTTTGAAAGCCAGGCAATAAACCTTTCTAATTTCAGAGTCCCATGATCTTTGACTCAGGAGCACCTGAGAGAAGTCAGAAGGATTGAGAAAGTGTCAAGGATGTAGCTATTGTGATCCTTATGGCACAAAGTAGGGAACACTCAGCTCTTTCGTGATCTCATGCCCAATACCTCAAGCAGCTTTCAATATAATGCATAAAGATTCCCTAATGATAATAACCCCTACATGGAAAAAGAAAGGCACATATGGATAGGCTTCAAACAATTTCACAGTTAAAAAAGATACTGGAAATACTGATTTCTAATATATTTTAGAATCCTCACTTTGCATATAGAAAATCATTCGGGGACTATTTCTTTTTCTTTTTCAACCATTTAATCAATAAATATTTACAAGTACCTAAGGGGGTCATGGATAGATTTTCGGAAAGAGGGTTGTGAATTTGGATGGGGAAAATATCACAACTTTATTTTTCACTAATCTTTAACTGAAATTCAGTATTTCTTTAATTATGAATTGTTGGAAAATACTCTGAGAAGAGATCTGTAGACTACACCAGAAGTTCAAAGTAGCTCACCACACACACACACACACACACACACACACACACACACACACACACAATCTTTATTCTAAAGTATGTTTTCTTCCTTTTCTTCTTCATGGCAGATAGACATACTGCTAGTCATCAGTGTTTTTCTGAGTCCAGAACATGACAAAAGACAGTAGATTAGAGTTGGAAAGGACCTTAAATACTATTGAATCCAATTCTTTCATTTTATAGATGAGGAAACTGAAGCATGAAAAGAATGTGATTCTCAAAGTTGGTAAATATCTGAGGCAAGATTTGAATCCATTCTCCATATCCACTTCATGACACCGTATTACCTCATTTTGCCCAATCCAAAGGTGTTCAGGGGTTTTTTTTTGTCAACTGTTACTTTTTCTTCCCTTTTCCTTAAAGGATTAGGCAGTATTTTCATTGTTATTATTTTCTGGCCTCTCTAATTCTTGTTCTCTGCCTGGAGGGGCAATTTCCATAACTTTTCTTTTAGAAATCTTCCTACCCTAAAGGCTTAAGTATCACCCTTGGTCAACAGGACTTTCTACCCACCCCTGTAGTCAAGGCCTCCTCTATTGTCATTCTGAGGGAGATTATGATACTTGTCATTTCCAAAAAGAGAATTTGAATTAAAACTTTGCTTTTCTCCAGGTTTGGGGAGACGTTTAGGTTATGTGACCAGCAGGATAGCTGATTAATCATTTTCTCCAAGTCATTTCTACCCACTAATGCTAAACCCTGTCCACAGACCAATAAAAAAGAATTGTTGCCAGATACATAATATAGCATAGTTATAGAAAAATACACAGAAGAAAATAATAAGGTAAAATACTCATGAATGAACACTCATTAATTTTAATACATTAAGAACTCATTGAGTGATCCTTCCCCATCAGTTTCTACTCACAGGAATGCAAAACAATTTCAGTGTTCCTATAGGGGCTCATCTAGTGAACCCAGTGCTAGAATGACTTTGCCCAATACTTATCATCTATGCCCATCCCCTCCATCCCATAAAAAGTGGTACTTGCTAACCCTGCCCAGCAAAGTGAAGGTAAAACAGAGGAATCATTGAGTGATTTGAAAGTATGCTACCTTTTGATTTGGACACAGTCATCATTAGTAATACCCCTCATTTAGCAAGAGTTCAATGATTTTGTCCAGATCTCTTTCCACTCTGCCAAAATCAAAGATTCAATTATTTTCAGCAAGGATGAGGGAAGAAAAATAGTTGTAGGAAATGGAGCAATAATATAGTAAAGTGACTCTTCTGCACCTAAAAGAAAGGGGAAAGAAACCCAGATAGATCCAAGCTGTACTCCTCCGAGATTACTTAGAGAAGTGACTCAGAGAAACAAAGATAAAATTCCACCATTGAAAAAGCTGAGGGAACCTTGCAGGCCTGCATCAAAGGTATATCTACAAAGAAAAGTGAAGGCAAAGACAATTAGTGATGAAAGCAATAACAAAACAAAAAACAAAAGGTGAAACACCTAAAATATCAAGAATAAAGGTACTTGTTAAAGTCTGGCTCAAATCAGATAATTAGATCCTAAAACCAAAAAGAAGGGGTAAAGTCTCAATCAAAATACAAAACTCTCTTAATAGATAATATGGTGCTAAGAAAGTGAACAAATGCCAGAGCTGGAGTAGGGGGAGATTCTTCTGAAAATAGCACAAGAAAAATAGGAATTAATTTTAGAATGACTTAAAAAAGGGGGAAATATCCATAAATGAGGAAACAATGGAAGTGAAAGTATGTCAGTAATAAGAGCTATCAATGAAGAAGGTAAAAATCCAATGAATAGAAGAGAAAACATTATATCACTATGGAAAAATCTCTCTAAAAGAAATGAGAGATGAACATATTTGGAACCCAAAAGTACTGAAGTAGAAGAAACTTTGCCACAAAGGATAGAAACAAACGAACAAAATTTAAAAACCACTTGAATTCTGTGTCAGCTAAACTGAACAGCTTTGAAGAAAAGATGTGCAGAGATGCCTCTTAGAACAATTTGAAAAAAATAAAAAGGAAAAACAATAATGATGGAAGAAGTGTCTGTGTGCATGTGTATAAATATAAATAAACACAAGAATACAGAGATCAACAAGATGGTGGAGTAGAAAGACCCACATATGCTAGCTCCGAACCCACAACCCTTGGATTTCCTCTAAAAAGAACTCCCAACAAATTCTGAAGTAGTAAAAGCCGTGCAGCAACACAGTGAAGGAGATTTCTGTACCAGAGAGCTCTGAAAAACCGATCCCAAAGGTGCATCGTGCCCGGATGGGAGCAGAGCCCGCCCCTGCCCTGGCCACGTGGCACTGAGAGGAGCAAGCAGATCCAATCAGGCTTCAGGGACAGAATCTCCAGCAGCCACAAAGGTCCCTCCACCCACAGACTCACAGGTCAGTTAGAGAGACAGGCTGAGAGGGGAGCGGGGTGTCTCTGGCACTCAGGCCCCCTTGGGAGGCAGTGGCACAGGCAGCCGCAGAGGGAGCAGGTGGCCAGAGGGTCCCAGAGCAGGCAGGAGCTCAGCAGGAGCTCCATTACAAAAGGTCTCTGCATAAACCCCCTGAGGGAACTGAGCCTGGGAGGTGGCCCTGCCCCTACCTGAGCACCAGAAATTAAGTTCCCATTGAATAGCAGCCAGGTATGCTGCTGAAAGCCCTGAGGCTGGGGAGCAGCATTTGAATCTCAGACCCAAGCACTAGTTGGGCAGACCTAGGCCTGGGGTGGAGAGGACTCTCCAAAGTCAAGTAACTGACTGGGAAAATGCCCAGAAAAAGGAAAAAAATAAGACGATAGAAGGTTATTTTCTTGAGGAACAGATAATTGTGCCATTCCTCTCTGATGAAGAAGAAAACTGCTTACCATCAGGTAAAGACATATGAGTCAAGGCCTCTGTATCCCAAACATCTGAAATAGATATCCAATGGGCTCAGGCCATGGAAGAGCTCAAAAAGGATTTTGAAAATCAACTTAGACAGGGGGAGGAAAAACTGGGAAAAGAAATGAGAGAGAGGCAAGAAAAGCATGAAAAATGAACGGGTCAATACTTTGCTAAAGGAGACCCAAAAAAATGCTGAAGAAAATAACACCTTGAAAAATAGGCTAACTCAATTGGCAAAAGAG
>JAQQSK010006437.1:0-14433 GCA_028658325.1 Potorous gilbertii
TTCTCAGGTGGGGGCAGGGCCGCCTCTGAGGCTCAGTTCCCTCAGGGGGTTTATGCAGACATCTTTTTTAATGGAGCTGGGGTGGAGTTCCTGCCTGCTCTGCGGGCCTCTGGCCAAGGGGCCTCTGCCTCTGCCGCGGCCACAGCCTCCCGAGGGGGTCCGAGTCCTGGAGATACCCCGCATCCCTCTCAGTCCGTTTCTCTCACTGACCTGTGCGTCTGTGGGTGGAGGGACCTTCGTGGCCGTTGGAGATTCAGGTCCCTGATGCCTGCTGGGCTCTGCTCGCTCCTCTCAGTGCCGTGCGGCCGGGGCGGGGGAGGGGAGGCCTCCACAGGGCAGGGCTCTGCTCCCCTCCGGGGTACCTTTGCGATCGGTTTTTCAGGGCTCTCTGCAATGGAAATCTCCTTCACTGTGTTGCTGCGCAGTTTCCACTGTTTCGAATTTGTCAGGAGTTTTTTTTACAGAAAATCTATGGGTTGTGGGTTTGGAGCTAGCAAATGTGAGTCTTTCTACTCCGCCATCTTGGCTCTGCCCCGCTGTAAATAGAATTTTAGAAAAATTAGATGTGGTAGAATTCTGGAGAAAATTTATTTGAGAAAGAAAGGGATATATCTTTTTGCTTGACAGTTCGGAGGACCTTCACAAAAATTTACTATGTATTAAGACATAAAAATCTCACAATCCAGTTCAGAAAGTCAGAATATTAAATTCATCCTTTTCAGATCATGGTGCAATAACAATCACATGAAATAGAGGTTCAGGGAAAGACAGATTAAAAAGCAATTGTTAACAAAGTAATCTAATGCTACCGAATGAGAGGGTCAAAACAGCAAATCATGGAAACAATCAAGAATTTCATGCAAGGGAATGTCAATGAGACTAGCTCCTAAATCCCAAATCTCATGCAGTGAAAGCAGTTCTTATGGGAAATTTTAATATCTCTAGATGCTCACATTAAAAAAATAGAAAAAGAGGACATCAATGCATTGGAAATGCAACTAAAAAATCTAGAAAAACACAAATTAAAAACCTTCACGAAAATATAAAATTAGATATTCTGAAAACCCAAGGAATGAATAAAAGGAATAATAAACTAATAATTATAAATAAATAATAGTTGAGTAATAAAATTTAAAATTAGAAGTTTATTGAACAAATAAATAAATGTAATACTTGGTTTTATTAAAAAAACAACAATGTGTTAGGGTATCCAGGCCGAACCCTCAGAACAACAGGCCTTATCTGATCAGCAGTGCCTGTTGGCTTTGGTGGAGTAAGCTGTAAGTAATGACTGAGGCAGGAGATGAGATAGTGAGCAACTCCGTTTATTGTAACAGCAGGCAGTGCTTTTATCTCTTTCCCTACACTAGAGCTTTTAGTGGACCTATTAGCTAATAGTTTGCCCTAATAAGGAAATCCCTATACTTTGTACCAGAACTGCCACGTAGACCCTAGTTAGCAAAACTTCTTGAGCCTTCTCTGTTCTCCCAAATTCCAGGAAATAGCCTTGAGCAAACAGGGGTGGAACCCTTCCTCCCAGTGCCATCGTGTTCATGCCTTACCAGTCTCCACTCAGTTTACCTGAGTCGTGACTAGTGTACGCCATCCAAGAAGCTGGGGGTTGGCAATTCCCTTGCCACAATATAGTTAAAAATTTGACTAGAAATTAGATTAGAAAAGAAGAAAACCAAATTACAAATATAAAAAAAAAGTAATTTCACCACCAAGGAAAAGGAAACTAGAATAATAATTAGGAGATATTTTGCCCAACTGTATGCCAATGAATTTGACAATCTTAGTGAAATAGATGAACATTTACAAAAATATAAATTGACCAGATTCAGAGAAGAGGAAATAAAATACTTAAATAACCCTATTTCAGAATAGAACCCATTGAACAAATCATCAATGAACTCCCTAAGTAAACTCTCCAGGGACCTGGAGATTTGCAAGTGAATTCAATCAAAAGTTTAAGGAGCAATTGATTCCAATAGTATATAGACTATTTAGGCAAACAGGTGTAAAAGGAGTCCTAGCAAATTCTTTTTATGATACAAACATGTTACTGATGCCTAAACATGAAAGAACCAAAATAGAAAAAGAATATTATAAGCCAATTTCCCTAATAAATATAAATGCAAAAAAATTACATAAACTATTAGCAAAAGATTACAGCAATTTATCATGAGAATAATATGCTATGACCAGGTAGGATATATACCAGTATTTAAGTGCTGGTTCTATATTAGGAAACCTATCAGCATTATGGGCCATATCAGCAACAAAGGTAACAGAAACCGTATGATTTTCTAATAGATGCAGAAAAATCTTTGGACAAAATATGCCACCCAATCCTATTAAAAATACCAACCAAACAAAAACTTAGAGTACATAGGAATAAAAGGATTCTTCCTTTAAAACGATGAATAGAATCTACCTAATGCCACTAGCAAACATTAGGAATAAGTTGAAGGATTTCCAACTAGATCAGGGTGAAAAAAAATGACATTCATTATCACGAATATTATTTTATTTTCTACTAGATATGTTAGCTTTAGCAATAAAAGAAAACAAATTTGAAGGAATTAGAGTAGACAAATAAGAAACAAAGCTATCATTCTTTGGATGATGAGCTTAGAGAATCCTAGAAAATCAATAAAAACCTACTTGAAATAATGAACAACTTTTGTAAAGTTGCAGGATATAAAATAAACGCTTTGAAATCAACTACAAATATGTGGATATATGGATATATGGATATATACATGTATTTACATATATATAAATATGTGTATATATATATATATGTATATATATATATATATATATACATATATATATATATATATATTTCCATATATATACATATGCAAACACACACTCACATACACCCACAGGACACATACACACACACACACACACACACACACACACTAAAACATACACACAACATAGTCCAACAGCAAGTGATAGAAAGAGAAATTCCATTTAAAGTTATTGTAGACAGTAAGAAATATTTGGGAAGCTATCTACCAAAACAAATCCAGGAACTATATTAACCAATTGTAAAACACTTTTCACATAAAAAAGTCACATATAAAATATTAGAAAAACATCATTTGATCGTGGGCAAGTTGAACTAACATACTAAAAATGACTGCTTTCCCTAAATTAATTTACTTATTCAGTGCCATACCAATGAAACTATACAGCCCTAAAATTATATAGTTAGAAAAAATAATAATAAAATTAATCTGGAAGAAAAAGAGGTCCAGGATATCAAGGAATTGATGAAAAGAAGTGCTAGGGTGGATAGCCTCTCCAGATCTCAAATTGTAGTATAAAGCAGCAATCATCAAAACTACTTGATATTGGCTAAGAAATAGTGAGATGGATCAGTAGAATAGGTTAGGCACACAAGACCCAATAGTCAATGGCGTTAGGAATCTGCTGTTTAATTAACGTTAAGACCCTAGCTTCTGGGATAGGAACTCACTATTTGATAACAACTGCTGGGAAATCAGAAAAACAATATGACAGAACCTGAGCATAAACCAACATTTTACACCATATGCCAATAGAAATTCCAAATGGATACAAAATTCAGATACTATAAGCAAATAGGGAGAGTAACAAATAGCTTAACTGTCAGATTTACGGAGAAGGAAAAATTCATGACTAAACAACACACAGAGAACAATATGAAATACAAAATGAATATTTTGGCTATATTGAATTGAAAAGGTTTTACTCAAACAAAGTCAATGAATCCCAGATTAGGGAAGGGAACAGAAAAGTAGGAACAGATTTTTACAGTCAGTGTCCCTGATAGAGACATCATTTCTAAAATATATAGATAACTGAGTCAAATTTAGAAAAATCCAAGTCATCCACCAATTGATAAATGGTCAAAGGATATGGACAGGCCATTTTCAGAGGAAGGAATTAAAGCTATCTGTAGCCATATTTAAAAAATGCTCTAAACCTTTATTTTTTTAGAGGAAGAAATTAATGCCATCTATAGTCATATAAATAAATTCTTTAAATCACTATTGATAGGAGAAATGCAAATAAAAACAAATCTGATGTGTCACATCACATCTATCAGATTTGATAACATGGCAAAACAGGAAAACAATAAATACTGAAGAAGATGTCGGAAAATTCCTTAGTGGAGTTTTGAACTGGTTCAAACATTCTGGAGAGAAATTTGTAATTATATCTAACTGGCTATAAAACTAATCACATCATTTGACCCAGCAATATCACCTATAGGTATGTATCTCAAAGAGATCATACAAATGGGAAAAGGATGTGCATGTACAAAAATATTTATGTAATTCTTTTTGAGGGGCAAAGAATTAAAAATTGAGGGGCTGTTTATATATTGAGAAATGGTTCAACAAGTTGTGGTATATGAATGTAATTCAATACTATTATAATGTAAGAAATGATCAGGGGGGAGGAGCCAAGATGGTGGAGTAGAAAGACACACATACGTTAGCTCTGAAACCACAGCCTATAAAATATCTGTAAAGAAGAACTCCTAACAAATTCTGGAGCAGTGGAAGCCACGGAACAATGGAGTGGAGGAGATTTTTGTTCCAGAAAGATCTGAAAAACCCTCACCAACGGTCCATCATGCATGGGACCAGAGTGGAACACAGCCCTACCTTGGCCGTGAGGCCCTGAGAGGAACCTATCCGAGCAGGCTTCAGGGATGGAATCTCTGGTGGCCACGAAGGTCCCTCCACTCACAGACGCTACAGGGAAGTGAAAGAGGCTTCTGGGCTGGCCAAGAGGGGAGTGGGGTGGCTCCATAACTCAGGCCCCCTTGGGAGCCAATGGCAGAGGCAGCAGTGGCCAGGGGCTCCTGGAGAAGGCAGAACCTCAGATCCATTACTGAAGTTCTCCACATAAACCCCCTGAGGGAACTGAGTCTGGGAGGCAGCCCTGCCCCCACGTGAGAACCTGAATTTAAGCTTACCCTGAATAGCAGCCAAGGTCTGCCATTGAAAGTCCAGAGGCTGGGGAGCAGCATTTGAATCTCAGACCACAAGCACTAGCTGGGCAGATCTGAAGGAGATGGGGGTGTGGAAAGGAATCTCAGAAGTTAAGTAACTGGCTGAGAAAATGCCCAGAAAAGGGAAAAAAAATAAGACGATAGAAGTTTACTTTCTTGAGGACCAGATGTTTCCCCCCTTCTTTTATGATGAGGAAGAACAATGCTTACCAGCAGGTAAAGACATAGAAGTCAAGGACTCTGTATCCCAAACATCTGAAATAGATGTTCAACGTGCTCACGACATGGAAGAGCTCAAAAAGGATTTTGAAAATCAAGTTAGACAGGTGGAAGAAAAACTGGGAAGAGAAATGAGAGAGATGCAAGAAAAGCATGAAAAATGGGTCAATACCTTCATGAAGGAGACGCCAAAAAATGCTGAAGAAAATAACAACTTGAAAAATAGGCTAACTCAATTGGCAAAAGAGGTTCAAAAAGCCAACGAGAAGAATGATTTCAAAAGCAGAATTAGCCAAATCGAAAAAGAAGTTCAAAAGCTCCCTGAAGAAAATAGTTCTCTCAATGGAACAGATGGAGGCTAATGGCTTAATGAGAAACAAAGAAATCATAAGACAAAGCCAGAAGAATGAAAAAATGGAAGAGAATGTGAAATATCTCATTGGAAAAACAACTGACCTGGAAAATAGATAGAGGAGAGACAATTTAAAAATTATGGGACTACCTGAAAGCCATGATCAAAAGAAGAGCTTAGACATCATCCTTCATGAAATTATCAAGGAAAACTGCCCTGATGTTCTGTAACCAGAGGGCAAAATAAGCATTCAAGGAATCCACCGAACACCACCTGAAAGAGATCCAAAAAGAGAAACTCCTAGGAGCATTGTGGCCAAATTCCAGAGTTCCCTGGTCAAGGAGAAAATATTGCAAGCAGCTAAAAAGAAACAATTTCAGTATTGTGGAAATACAATCAGGATAACACAAGATCTAATAGTTTCTACATTAAGGTATCCAAGGGCATGGAATAGGATATTCCAGAAGGCAAAGGAACTAGGACTAAAACCAAGAATCACCTACCCAGGAAAACTGAGTATAATATTTCAGGGGCAAATATGGTCTTTCAATGAAATAGAGGACTTTCAAGCATTCTTGATGAAAAAGCCAGAGCTGAAAAGAAAATATGATTTTCAAACACAAGAATGAAGAGAAACAGGAAATAGTAAACAGCAAAGAGAAGTCATAGTGGCCTTACCAAAGTTGAACTGTTTACATTCCTACATGGAAAGACAATATCTGTAACTCTTGAAACTTTTAAGTTTCTGGGTAGTTGGTGGGACCACCCACCCACCCACACACACACACACAGACATGCACGCACACACAGAGACAGAGAGCACGGAGTGAATTGAGTAGGAAGGGATCACATCTTAAAAAAAATGAAGTCAATCAGTGAGAGAGAAATGTGTTGGGAAGAGAGAGGGAGAAATGTAATGGGGCAAATTATCTCTCAAAGAAGAGGCAGGCAAGAGATTTTTAGTGGAGGGGAAAATAGGGGAGTTGAGAGAAAAACCTGATGTTCACTGTCATCACATTCGACTAAAGGAAGGAATAAAATGCACAGTCATTTTGGTATGAAAACCTATCTTATAATACAGGAAAGTGGGGGAGATGGGGATAAGCAGGGTCGGGGGATGATGGAAGGGAGGACAATTGAAGGAAGGAGCAATTTGAAATCAACACTCTTGGAGAGAGACAGGATCAAAAGAGAGAATAGAAGCAAGGAGGGACAGGATGAGATGGAGGGAAATATAGTTAGTCTTACACAACATAACTCTTATGGAAGTCATTAGCAAAACTACACAGATATGGCCTGTATTGAATTGCCTGCCTTCCCAAGGGAATGGGTGGGGAGGGAAGGATGGGGAGAAGTTGGAACTCAAAGTTTTAGAAACAACCGTTGAGTATTGTTCTTACTACTAGGAAATAAGAAATACAGGTAATGGGGAATAGAAAATTATCCTGCCCCACAGGACAAAAGAGAAGATGTGGTAAGGGAAGGAAGAGATGATAGAAGAGAGGGCAGATTAGTGATAGGGGTAATTACAATGGTCGATTTATTTGGGAGGGGGAAGGGGACAAATGGGGCCAAAATTTGGAACCCAACATTTTGTGAAAATGAATGCAAAAAGTTAAATAAATAAATTTATTAGTTTTTTTTAAAAAGTAAAAAGCATGAGGCAGAATGTTCAAATGAAATCGATTGAAAACGAACAAGGTAAACTTTAGACCAAAACTAAGTACAAATAATTAGTCTGCTTTATAAACACCTTTCATGATGCAAAAAAGGAAAAGAAGAAATGATCAGCACAAATGGACTTCAGAAAATCCTAGAAAGACTTATATGAATATATAGCAAGGGAAATAAGCACCACCAGGTAAGTACTGTACACAGTAACAATCACGTTGCACAATGGCTGATTTTGATAGATTTATCTCTTCTCAGCATTGCATTCTCAGCAAAGTCAGCTCTAAAACCCTCATGCTTCAAAGTGCTATCGCTTCCAAGGAAAGAACTATGGAGCCTGAATGCAAATGCAAGTGGACTGTTTTCCCTTTCTCTTGTTGTTTTGTTTCTTTTTTTTATTTTTCATGGTTTTCTCCTTTATTCTGATTCTTCTTTCACAACATGACTAATATTTAATATGATCATACATGTATACTTAATCTCAGACTGCATGCAGTCTGGGGTGATGGGTGAACATTTAGAACTCAAAATCTTACTAAAATCAATGTTGAAAAGTAAAAATGACAAAGAAAAATTATTAAAAAATGATGCTCAGTGTTTATATCACTTTCATTTTTATATTTAGGAAGTTAACTCTTAAAAATTTGATACCTCAACTAAACCTGACAATAGACATGTCTCTGTCTCTTTTAATATAAAAAAAACAGCAAGGGATACATTTGCTCCTTATTAATGACTAGGCTTGATCAAAAATAATTACATAATGTTTTATTTAATTTTCAGTGTTGTTTCCATTTTAATATTGTCATCATATATATAACTTTTCTACTTCTCACTTCACTTTGCACATATTTATATCTATTTTTCTGTCTTTGTCTTTGTATCTATGAATCTATCTATGTATCTATGTATGTATGTATGTATGTATCTACCTATTACATGCTACTTTGTATTCCTCATATGCAGCTATTTTTTAGTTGAGGACAAATTCTGCTACATTTGTATATCACAGTTTGGTTAGTCATTCTGCAAATAACAGTCATTTCCTTTGTTTCCCATTTTTGTTAAAACAATATTTGCTGAAATTAATACTTTGGTGTGTTTACAACTTTCATTATGTCTTTCAATTCCTGTACAAAAATGCCTTGTATTAGAATCTTTGGTTCAAAGTGATATTTTAGTCACCTAGAATAATTCCCAAATCTGTTGCATAATATTACCTTGAATATTTTTACAGGCAATTCTAGCAAGCGTTTAACTACTACATTTTAACTTAATCTATAATCCTAAAACTAACAATCAGGAAATCAATAACTGCATTTAATATAATTTCCTCCTTTAAAATTCAAACATCATTCTTTTGGGTTTCTCTCCTTTATTTTGTCGTAGATATATGAAGGCCTTTGTAAATTCAGGTTTGCTTGTAGATGTTCAGTGTACTTGAATTATAAAATTAAATGTTTTACGTGTATATCTCATAATGTGTCTGAGACAACTTTCAATGATCAACTAGAAAACATTTATTAAGTATGCAATTATAGCAATAGGTAGAATTATTAAGCTCTTTGAATTTTGTGAAGCTCTTTGCATATTTTAAGCAATTTGAACCAAACCACAACCTTGATGTAGGTGCTATTATTTTCCCCATTTTATAGATTAGAAAGCTGATTCTGAAAGACATCAAATAATTTGCTCTGTGTTATATAGCTAAGTAACTATCTGAGGCAGAATTTGAACTCAACTGTTCCTGACTCCAAGTCCTAGTTATTCATGTCTTGCAAATCGGATACTGTACAACGTCCTAGTGATAGAAATATAAAAGTTAGATAGTGCTTACCATCAAGGTGTTCTCCTTAATATTACACTTTTTCTTTGCTTTAAATGCCATACATGAGTTTCATGCAATGTCAATCTATCTTGGTACCCGTTAATAATGCAAAAGAAAGTGATTCCCCTCCCGGCCAGGATAACGCTATAATGTATAAAATGGTTCAAATTACACTCTTAGTAAAACCGTAACATTTTAAAATTCTGATACATGGTTGAGAGGCCTCCTATATCACAAATCTCATTAAACCCAATTCACTGTGGAGCTCATAGACTTGAAAAGTTCCCACTCACCTAGCACAGAGTGAATATGATAACTGAATAATTATTGTTTCTCTTTTACCCGGGAACCCTGAAGGTCTTCCCTTCCTAGTTTGATTTTTTATTGGAGGGGCCCTCCCTTGAGTATCTAAAAGAAGTCTTTTCATAGAATTGTTGTATTTCATTCAGTGAGATGTGAGAATGTGATAAGACCTTTGTCTGAAAGGGTCAGAATCTCACATTGCATCCTGGGACATTTTCACCTGTCCTGATGAATATCAGGCTACTGGACCCAGATGGCTTAGGAGAAGAAAGTGAGGTTGGTGACCTTGCACAGTCGTCTGTCCCTAAAATCAAAGTCAACTGTAAGTCATGTCATCATCTTGATGTCATGGTCCTCCTAGAGAATGAAGGACAAATACAACAATAACAACAACAGCAATGCGACCACATTCTCAGAAAATTGAAGATGAGGATTACCTGAACAGCAATGGCAAATCACGTTGGTAGAAAGGAGTAGGCTGAAATATATTATCAATGAGACATTATTCTGAAATGTGGTTGGCAGTATACCATCAGAATACAATCAGAAAAATGTTAGCTACTTCATGTATGAAGAGAGAGGGATAATCAAATATCAGTCCACTTTTTCCACTGACACCTCTGCAGTTGAAAGCGAAGGATGAAACGATGACAAACTTATTGGATAAAGGCTGGTGAAAGACTTAGGAAAGGATACAGAAAAAAGAGCAAGAGATTGGGCAGGTAGATATTAAATGGCAATTCATCAACTTGGAAATTCACATATCAATGAGACTGAAATTACTACTGCTTTTAGCTCCAAAAAGCATTACCAAACTTCCTTTTACATAGGTTGCTCCTTGAACCTGTTTCCCATGAGATTATCACAAAACCTATTATTTTACCTTTTTATGAATTTTATCCCTGGTCTATGAAAGAAGATGCCATCTTGTCTTATAGACAACACCCTGAATATTCATTGAGTTCTCTCCCAACTTGACCATATTAAAAACCCATTGAAAAAAATTGATTCTACTATTATTAAACTGATATTGAAGTCTGTTCTGATTGAACACTGTACTTTCATAGTGAATACATTGCTTTTTGCTAACAGTACAGCTGCTTCAAAATAAAATTCATAGTTCAGATTTACACATATACTTCACTGAAATAAATTTCTAGAAGTATGTATAATCTTCATTTCCTGTCAGGTAAACATCTGTGGAAAAAAAATCATAACTGAAAGTTCAACTTTGGAAAGAATGGGCTGGAGGCTTTCTTTTTCAAATAAGTATGCTTATGTATAGAGCTTCCAAAATCTCTTACATTTGAGTGTTGAAGTTTTGTTTTCCCGAGTCACTTTAATGTACCCTCACTCTTAATTTTTTAAAATTTTTGCAGAGAAACAATTGAGATCCTCTAAAGCATTATTTTTTAATCACATTCTTTTAAACATTTTTTGTTTCCATTACAAGTATAATTGTTTTATTATATAAGTACTATTCTAAATGAGTTTCATAGGTTTTACTGAACTGCTAATGGTGTTCAGGATACAAAAACGGTTAAGAACTGTTGCTCCAAAAGAATAATATTTTACCTGGAAATACCATCACTTATCCTAGTAACAATCCAAGCAAATATCAGAATTTTTTATTAATTAGCAGCCATTCTTTAGTAAAATTTCCAAATTTAATATTATATCTCTTTTTTTAAGTTTTAGAAACCAAACCTGAGAATGAACTTACTACATTTTTCTGCATTCATCAGTGAGAATTAGCATTCTGGGAAAATCAATCAAACATTCATCTCTAGCCCATAAATAACTTTTCATGATCTATATCATTTGATTTTATAAGGGATATTATGCCTTTTGTAGCTGAGGTCCATATTTTTTTTTAGAAGACAATTACTTGGAGAATAGAAAATAAAAGCGATTTGAATTTGAAATTAGAAAGGTCAAACTATGCCAGGGTTACAGTTTGACTTAGCAAAGCCTCCAGCTTCTTCATAACTCCCAATATAATTTCATTGCACAAATTTTTATATCTAGAGAAAAATATCCTACTTGTCTCTGAGTGTGCCAAACCTCTTGTCTACTATTACAAGTTCATCATTTGATTTTGAAAACCAAATATCTATCAACTGCTTACTGTTAAGTCCCTTTCTCTTCCCCTTTGATCCTCAATAAGGCTTCGAGGCAATTCAGTTACTGTGATGTTCAGCCTTCACAGATGTTGATGTTTTTACTCTACAGAGGAAAAAAAAAACTTCCACTTTCCCTTAGCCCTGAATAGGCTTGATCTGATCAGTGTCAAGCCTCATCTCTGATCTGTCTCTTTTCTTCTTATAGTGAATAAAGAATCTCCATAAATAGTAAAGGATAATTATGATACTCAATCCTATGAGCATCACTTCTCATTTCATCAGCTACATTGATATTACCTCTGGCTCAGAGGTTCCATTATCTTCTTTGCTTTATGGGGTGCATCTGGATTGTTATGACAGAAAGCCCAGAAGGCACAGGGCAGAAAGCTTTTTGTCTTTTAAGGGCATTTTTTGACTGGCTCACCCAGTAAGTGCAACAACAGTTCTAATGACAGCTGATGAGTAGGTGGAAGAAGCTTTTATCACTTAAAAATCATGTAATACTCCATTTATGTTTAGAAGATAACCTCTTTAGATAGTACATTAATTTACCTCTAGTAAAAGAGAACATTCTTATGATCTTTCTGGATAAATAGTAAAAGGTGTCTATTAAATATAAATCTTAAAACCATAGGAGAAACAAATATTAGAAAGAATATTAAGCAACCTTTATTGAGCTCTTGAATTTTGCAAAGCATTTTAGATATATTAATTCATTTGACCCACACACTAATCTTTTTAGGTAGGTACAATTATTGCCCCATTTTGTGGATGATGACACTGAGGCATAGAGAAGTTAAATGACTTCCTAATGTTCACTCAACTAGGGAGTATCTGAGTCATGATTGAAATTTAAGCCTCCTTACTCCAAGTTTTGCTTCCATCTACTTTGCCTCTTATCTAGTAATAGCCTATTAAATATGAGAAATGACTAAAGGATTAAAAGAAAATTCATTGAGTCATTTGGGGAAGAAATGATGAATTGATATGAGCTTGCATTGAAATGCTTGAGGGTCACTAGAAATCACTGGAGGTAAAACATGTACTGTTATTTACATACATGATAGCTGAAAGGAACCTTACCCACCTTCTAATCCTGTCTCACTTCCCTCAAATGAAAATTCATGAAACATGATCCATAATAGGAATGTGCCCAAGTTCACAAGGCTAGTAAGAGAGCTGTAGAACTGAATCTCACACCAAGGTATCTTGAATCCTATCACAATGCTATTCACTTAATATTAAATCACATTTTTTAGGTCAGGAGTATTATTTGTTTTTTCAAGTTGGGAGAATAAACACTGCAATAAAAAGTGATTTTTTTTCTTTTTTGTTCACCGTTATCATTGTTTTCACTATTACCACTTCTGTTTGCATCAGATTAGCGATGTCATTCATATGGGGAACTCCTGCTAAGGCACTTCCTTCTGTACAACTACTTTCTAACTGTGTTGGCAATCAAATTAGAATCTCATGCTGTTTTTATTTTACTAGAAGTGCCTCTGATTGAATAATATAATTGAAGAAGGTCATTCCCACCCATTGATGGCCCTGCTCATTATGAGAAGTTTGATTAAGGGAGTTGTTTTTGTAGGAGAGTCCCAAGTATCTTTTGTTTTTCGTATTGAGGCAATGGGTCAAAAGATTATATATTTTGAGGATACAATAGAATTAGTAATTATATATTTTCATTTTTTTTTACCTCTACAGTTATACTTGTTTTTTTGGTCAGATAAGGAATCTGAGAAGCTGCTAAAGCAGTCCCTTGGCTTTGAAAACTCAGAGGTAGGTGTTTCCCTTTTTGGCATCTATGGTCAGACAGGTGAGGTCCAATTGTCAGTTGAATTCACGCAGAGGAAGTTATGTCTGTCGATCTTTTGATTTCTCTATATTTTCTTTGAAATTCAGAGTACTGACTCCCCTGAGTTAAGTGAACGATATATGTGGTTAATTAAAGTGGTTGTTAACCCTTCAAAAGTTGCCTTTCCTTCTATGAGTGCAGATCTAAGAACCTGTGATAGTAGCCCTTCCCCCTCCATGCATGTTGGGGTGTTTACTGATACACTAACTCACAGACTTAGATAATTAATTGACAAGTTTAGAAGGTTACTTTTTGTAATGAAATACCGTGTAACTTACCCAGTGTAGGAGATTGGAATTGAACCCAAGTATTTGTGGACTCAGAGGCTCTCTCTCCACTATGTCACGTTGTCTTTTTTGTTTTGGTTTAACATTATTTTATACAATGCTAGAGTAAGGTTATTCACATTTCAATATTTTATTTAGTGATTCAAAAAATAAACAATGCAATCATCCTAATAAAGGTTTGTTTTTAAGTAATACATTAGAAAAACACTGTCAATATTTACCTGTCATTATTTATTGGATTATATGGTCTTAATATTAGACATGAAAGAGACCTTTGATACCATCTAGGCCAATATAAAACTAAGGCTAAAAGAGATTGTAGTTTCTCAAAAGTGTATACACAGGTAATATGTAGGAGTCAATATTTTTTTTTCTTTTTTTTCTTTTTTTTTACATCTTAAGCAATTTTTAATGCACTTTACATGCAATGTATCATACAACATGTAGGGTATCAAATACCCTGTTTCATACAAATGAAAAGACCCTCACAAAATCCTAGTGTAAAGCTACAGTGCAGTAGATGTTATATATGGGCAAAAAGTCCAACATGTAAGAATCAGTTTTTCCCCATCCTGAAAGGAGAATGGATATTCTTTTTACACTTTTTTATTGATCTTGTTACATTCATTTCCAAATATATCCCTCTTCATTCCTTTGCCCAGTGAGCTATCCCTTGTATATAAAAGATTAAGAGGAATGGAGGGAAATGTTTAGCAGAACTTAACATATCAGACTAGAACTGAAGGACTGAAGTATTTTGCACTTA
>JAQQSK010006438.1:0-14433 GCA_028658325.1 Potorous gilbertii
ACACACACACACACACACACACACACACACACACACACACACATATATATATATATATATATATATATATATATATATATATATATACATACATATATATATCCCTAGTGTTTGAGAAGAATGAATAATTCTTAGGGATGAGTTCCCCATTCCTTTATCTTAAGCCATGTCCAGAAATCAAAATCCTGCTGTCAGACACTAACTTTTAACCCAGCTGTTGACTTCCCAGATGTCTTTGCCCCCTCTTCTGAATCCCCTAATTTCAAATTGTGATCATGATGAAAATTCTACCTGTACCACAAGGTCTTTAGATGTTTGCCTATGATATCATCATTCTTAGTAATGCCCCACACAACTCACCCAGAATGGGTGTTCAGGAGGTTTGATGGTTCTTCTAAGAATTTTACATCAGGAAAAGGGCAGAACTTTCTTTTAGTGATTTTATAAAACTCAAATCAACAAGAAGCTGCTTCTTTGTCCCTGAGCAGAGAATTATTAGCCACGGTCAGTTTTCTTCCCCTGACCATTATTAGAGGAACTCTCACCTGATGACAAATGGGGAATCTACATAATTATTCCTTGGGGAATACCCTTCAGAGATGGTCTGATCATCTCCAGAGTTAACTATCTATATTCTGATATACCAGTCTGAATGAACAGAAGAATGTCAGAACATACAATTTCACAGCTATGTTCTGGAATACCTCAATGTATGTCATATCCTGAGCATTTTTGAACTTTCATGTTCTTATTTTCCAGTCACTCACCTCTGACTCAGAACTTGGGTTCCCACTCTATTACTTTGAGCTTTGAATTAGTGAGCAGTCACCTTCTTTTACCTAGATATCTCAAAGATCTGTTTCTTACTCTCTGCATTTCATCACTATGATTCAGCTATTTTTTTAAACCCTGGAAGTTCCCTCAAGTCTCTATGGACTTCTCATTCTGGAAGAAAATTCTCTCTGTGGCCCATCCTTCTGTCCTCAGTCCTTCCTCCCTTTAGTAAATTTTTCCCAGAGCCTCCATTTTGAGGAAGGACCCAGGTTAGCCACCCTTTATTCCTCTCATGCAGCTCTGGTTCTCTGGGCATCACTATGCCTGGGTCTAGTATATAGGGTATATCTTTCTTTTTGCCTAGGTTTGTATCCCAGTGCTTAGCATAGTGTTTGGCATATAGTTTTTAATAAATACTTATTGATATGACTCAAAATTACCATGATATTTTCCAGTTATTTTAATGCCTTACCACCTTACAGATCACCATCTTTCCCCTCTTCTCCTACCTCCCATTTCAAAATCTTGCTCAGAGAACAATAATTCAATCCACACCAACCATTGCATGGAATGACATGACAATCAATTGATCCATGACTCCAAGTACCATCCTTCGTGTCCACCACTCCCCATATGTGTATTTTCTTCCCCTCTTAGAATGTAAGTTTCTTGTGGGCAAAGACTATCTTGCTTGTTTGTAACTCATATCTCCCAGTACCTAGCACATAATAAGTTTATCTATCCATTCACTCATCTATTGACCCACATATTTCTCAAGAACCTATCCCTGAATAAATTCTCTTCCTTGATGTGTTTTTATACTCATAATATTAAAACTAAATTTAGAAAAACAAATATGGAAAATCAAATCTTTTGCCTATCATAGCATTTTAACACTTTCGGTCAAAAGAAGATCTGCTTCCATTAAATTTTCATAATCCTCAGATTATATTGAGCCATAACACCATCGAAAGGCATTTTGGCACCTTGTGGAGACACTGATCATAGTTATATATACCTACCAGCTTGAAATTTGTACCTACTTAGTCTGACATCCAATAAATTTTTTTAAATGATTCCTGAATCAAGAAAACATGAAACATGATTAAAGAAAAATTAGAAAATAGCCTTCCTTTGCCTTTCATTGAAATTTCTTCTCAAGTGACATTGAAAAACAAACAAAAATGTGCTTTTAAAATACCACTTATCATTATACACAAGAAGTGCTTTGGGCCATGATGACATAACCATACATGTTAATAGGTATGAAAAATGTATTTTGCTATTTCAGTCTTGTTTTTCCCTAGCACCTTGAGAGGCAAAGATCCAGCTCACTTATCTACCTTTCTTTGGAAAGCTTTAGTTTTCTTGATTAGCATCCTGAGTAAACACTGACATTATTAGCTTCAAGAAGGGTTCTTATTTTTACCTCTTTCTTAGGATTCCAGATCTTTTGGAGGCATTGTCTGTATGTTTCACTTTTCAAAGACTTGAAATTCTCTAGTTCTGTACCTGGGCATGATAAAAAAAATGCCATGATGGAAAGAGCATTTGAATTGGAATGAGAAGACCTGAGATATTCTCTGGGCCCTATTTCTCATGATCTGTATTACCTAAGTAATTCTGTTACTTTACATCTATGGACCTCAGTTTTTTCACCTATAAAATTAAGGGATTGGAATAATTGATCTGTAAGGTCCCTTTGCAGCTCTGAATCCTATGATCTTATTTGACTGACACTTGCTAAAGAATCCTCTTCCTTTTCTAACTACCCCTGTCGAAATTTCAGATAATGTCACTGTAGACTTTTTAAAATTATTATTTAAATATTATTGATAGCTTTTGTTGTTCATATTTTTATTTCCCAATATGTTTCTCCTATTTTCTCTTCCAGAGACTCATCCTTTATAACAAAAAAGAAAAAAGAAAAGAAAAAAATAATTCTGTACTAATCAAACTAATCAAACATATCAGTTCAGTCTGGGGTTTTATGTAAGTTTCAACATCCATTGCCCCATAGCGAGGTGATTAGTGAATAGAGGGCTAAATCTGGAATCAGGAAGACTGGAGTTCAGATCCAAACTCAGATACTTACTCTATGACTCTGGTCAAGTCACTTACCCTCTCTTTCAGTTTTCCTTACTATAAAATGGGGATAGTAATGATACCTATCTCCCAGGGTTGTTGTAAGGATCAAATGAGATGATATTTGTAAAGTACACAGTAAAGCCACAGTGCTTAGCACACAGTACATTTTATATATATATATATGTTTTTTTTAAAAATTAATTATTTTATTTGTTTTCAGTGTTCAACAATCACGTCCACATATCTTAGATGTTTTTCCCCTCCTTCCTCCTCCTTTCCCTCTCCCTCCCCACTCCCTCCCTGAGACAGTTTACTATCTTATATAGGTTCTGCACGTACATTCCTATTAAATACACGTTGCATAGAAGAATTAAAATGACTGGGAGAAACCATAAAACAAAACAAAACAATACAAAAGAAAATGGTCTGCTTCTATCTGTGATCCAATTCCATAGTTCTTTCTCTGGATGTGAAAAGTGCTTTGTCTCAAGAGTCCACTGGAAATTTTTTAAGTCCATGCTAAATACTTTTCCTTGTTACTCTTATTGTTACCTCTGCAAAGAATGCTAAGGGATACATTCTTTTATCTCTTCTTGGACATCAAACTTGATCTTAAAAAATTCATAACATTCCTTTTAATTTTATTATTTCTTTTTCTTTTTATTTGTCTTGTTGCACTTGAAAATACTACCTTCTATAGTAGGCCTTTCCTGACCCTCCCAGCTGTTAGTGCCTCACCATCTAAGTTTATCGTGTATCTGTACTAGATACATCTTGTGTCTCTTTGTACAATCTCCCCCATTAGGATGTAAACTTCTAGAAAGCAGCGATTTTCTGTTTTTATTTTATAGCTGTTACTTAGCATAATCACTACAGCTCAGTGATTTTTAGTTGCATATGACTTTTAGTGATCCCATTTGGGGTTTTCTTGACAAAGATACTGGAGTGGTTTGTCATTTCCTTTTCCAGCTCATTTTACAGATGAGGAAACTGAGGCAAATAGGGTTAAGTGACTTTCCCAGGTTACACAGCTAATAAGTGTCAGAGGCCAGATTTGAACTCAGGATGATGAGTCTTCCTGTCTCCAGGCCCAGTGCTTCATCCACTGCATCCCAGAGCATGGTAATGGCTTGATATGTGCTTGTTGATTGGTTGATATATTGTTTTCCTGTTTCTGCTTACTTTACTTTGCATTAATGCATTTACATTTCCCCAAACATTAAAGGCTTTTAAAAGCAGTTAGTACTGTGGTATATTTTCATCACTCAAAGCATTCATCCATTCATTTGTGCATGCATACGTGCATTAATTCAACACCTATGCTGTTCAATGCATTGTGCTAAGTATTGGCAGAATTTCTAAGAATTAGACCCTAATAGTGAGGAGTTCAGGCCAGACAAAAGATAGGGTTTGGAGGTTGCAGGCAGGACTGACAAAGAAAAATTTCAGAAACAAAAGTTGTCTTGGTACTTGCCATTGCATTCTATGGGTGACTGCCTATCCCATCTATTGATAGGAGGTAGGCATGATGTGAGTCATGTGAAAGGACTCTTTTACTCTCTATAGAATCTCCTTTCCTAGGAGTGATAGGGAAGGTGATGTCAGTATCTGTGTGTGTGTGTGTGTGTGGCATTGTAAAGAGAATACCAGGAAAATCAGGAAGCAGATCCAGCTCCTCTAGGGACATGATGCCTGCTGCCCTCCTTGCAATGTTTCACCCAGTCTTGCTTTGCCCAATACATAGCCCAGCTTTCTTCCCCTCCCTTCACCTATTAATACTTAGTCTTGTTCTGCAGGCAGCTGCTCCCTGAGAGCAGTTCTGGAAAAGATCTGATAAACTAATCCATGTTGAGACTTCCATGATTGATAATGGCTTAATGTGTTACCACTCCCAGAGCATCCTCAGTCCCCATCACCACTCTGTGCATATTGGGTGTGCTTAATAAATTCTTCTTGTTTAATTTAACAGAGCACAAGGCTTTAACTCAACTCACAGAATTTCCATCTCTGAGAGGAGCCTCTCAGGAAATATTTGGGGGCCAGGAAATTCTTCTGGGCACCTCAGAAAAGAGACAAAAAGTCTTTGAGTGCTCCTTGTCCCATCACTTCATGCAAGTGCTCTTGGAAAATTGAGGCACTATAAGAGGGTGGGGCCATCTCCTTTTTTAATGAGAAGAAAAAGTCATCATTTCCTATGACTCTCATTAATTATCTTACAAAGGAGTGGAGCAGCCAGTGGAAAAGTAATAGGTCTGGATTCTAAAAATTTTCATGCTCAATAAAATCCAAACCTTTTAAAACTGGAGTATATCTTAGCTAGAGTTCAGGCAGTGAGGGCAGAGAGACAGTTATGCATAGAGAAGAAATGAAATGGCCCATAACATAAAAATTACCCAAGAAAATGTGATCGGCATGTACAAATGTGAAATATGGGAAGAGGGGGTTAAAATCCAGGCCTATCTGAATAGGATCTCTGCTCTGGAATTCACTTTGGCAAATACGAGGAAGATAATCTAGAAAAGTCATAGATCCACGAAATGTTAGGGCCAGACTGGAGCTTAGAGGTCATGTATATCCTTATTTTACAAATGGGGAAACTGAGGCATAGAGGAATGAAAAAGGAATTATCCATGAACATGACCTGTTGGTGGCAGAGCTCTAAAGGGGACCCAGGTCTTGTGACTCCCAGGTCAGTGTTCTTTGTGCTTATCAGTCATGCGAGTTTTCGTATTTTTTCAACTTTTTAAAAGTTTAATTATCTAGTTAGAACAGTCAAGATGATTTTGATTTCTTTTGCTCCCACTCTTGGGGTAGAGTCAGGAGCATAACCTTTAGTGTCAGCCAGCTGCTTCTTACTATGACCATCTTTTAAAATTTCACACTTAATTTTTGGCAGAGGTTCCCAGGGCCATCTTGTTTCATGGTTCTTAAATCAACTCATTCAATGGAGGCCACACATCCTTGGTGGTATACCAATGTGAGGCCTACAGCACAGCAGAATAGTCCTAAATCAGATTAAAATATAATTTGGAAATATTTAACAATATGTAAAAACAGTAAAACAGAGATAACATTTATATGAGGTTTTATAAGTCAATATATGGCCCACAGGGATCCTTATATATGGTTTAGTGACCCCCTTTCCTCTTTGAACTGGTCACCATTGATCTAAGCCAATCTCTTCATTTTATAAATGAGGAAATTAGGCATGGAAGGAAAGGATTTTTCTAAAGTCACACAGATATTAAGAGTGGAACAAGGATTTGAACCTAAGTCTTCTGGTGCCAAACTCAGAGTTTACTGTATCCTGCTGCACTCCTTGAATAGTCTTACTGGAAGGCATTAGATTTGACATCAGGAAAATGCAACTCTAAAATCTCTATTTATGGGGAGACCTTGAACCAATTGATTTAGAACTTCTTTTCGGCAGACAGCCTAATTTATATTTTAATTTACTGGCTATAATTGATTATCACAGAGTAAATACTCTGTAATGAAAACTTTATTAAATCACTCCCTTAATGAATAAAGCTTGAGGTTTTGGGGGGTTTTTGGATAAAGTTCTACATTCCTAAGCATTTTAAAAGTAATATCTTCAGCTCTAAATATTTTATGGTCAATATTAAACACTGTTTGGGGTCTAGGTCCCTCTGGACCCTGACATAGCATATTAGAATATATAAAGCAATTTTCTGAGAGTAATGAGTTCTGGAGTTGCCACATGAAAGCCAATATCTGCCTGTAGCTGTTGCAGGCCAAGAGTTTGATCTACTCTAAAGGAAGATGGGAAGGTGGATTCCAATGTTTCCTCTGGGTTGTGTACCAGCAAGCTGATTCTCTACCCAGAGAGGCAATAAGGCAGGGCACATTGCGGCTGACCTTGAAGGGAGAAAGGTCTGGATTCGAGTGCTGTCTTTGTGTGCTTTTCATTCTGACCTCTATGAGTCAATGGCCTTCCCACCATGGAACTTCGTCAGCCCTTTGCTTTCATTACTGAGGGCCTCGCTGGACCCTGGCTGTAATTCTGACTTTTCATTCTTCCCTATGATGTTCTCACCCTCGGATGTGTGCTCTTCTAGCATTAGAATATAATTTTTTGAGAGAAGGAGTTTGCTTTTATTTGTATCCCTGGAACTTAGCAGAGTGCCTGGAACTAAATAAACTCTTAATAAATACTTGTGTCCTGCTTTTGACATTTACTAACTGTATGACAGGTCATTTAACTCCTTGGGGTCTCAGTTTTCTCATCTGCAAAATGGAGATAACAGCTATAACAGTACCTATCAGGAGGCTGATATGAGGCTGAAGCGAGATAATATGTGTGTAGAACACTTTTCTGACTTTGAAGACTGAATAAATGTCATTTTCTAGTGATCATTATCGGGTAGGCAGGTCACACTGACAACAGAAATAACACTGACTGACGGTAGAGGATCTGAGATTACAACCTAGCTCTGCTGCTTTTTGTCGCTGTGTGGGGAGCCAAGGGAATTTAACTCTCTAGGCTTCCATTTCCTTATCTCTTTTTCTTGGAATGCGGACTGAGATGGCCTGGAGGCCATCCGGGTCCCTTCCAGCTCTATGATGCTATATAGGTAAGAACTCTAAACCTGGAGTCAAGAAGATCTGAGTTCTAATTTTGCCTCAAGCACTTTTTAGCTGTACGACTCTCAGCAATTCACTCTGTCTGCCCCAGTTTTCTCATAATCACAGCACCTACCTCCCAGTGTTATTGTAAGAATCTGACTAGCTATTATTATATCTGATCCCATGACCTTTGCTCTTCCTTAACTGGCTGTGCTCCTGATATATTTTTGCGGGGGAGAGGGCTTTCCCAAGCATCTATATCCTTTCATATATTGTCCAGTTCCGTTATTTGGATTGTTTATTTCTTCCAGAGATTCCTGAAGTTTCTCGGAGTAGAAATAAAGAGTACTCCACAAAGCTTCCTGGCTCTCTGATTTAAAGCTTACTGGCCCCATTCTCCCCTCAATGCTCTCTCTGAAGTCTCTAAAAGTCTTGACAAAATTCAGGTTGTTCCTGAGCTTTGAAAAGTTTGCACAGAACCTGAACTAGTCTTATGAGCTTGGGGCAAATTCACTTAGGGGTAAGGAGGGAGAAAGGTCAATCTGACTGCAATGGAGAATCAAGGTAGGCAAGGAAAGGTATCACTAGAGTCGAGAAGAGGAAATGGAAGAGAAGCTGACATAAGAATGGTGGGAGCAGCAGGAAGAATGTCCAATGTCCTCTTCCATATCAGTGTCCTGTGTCAAAGCCCCCTCTGCTATGGGCTAGGTGGCACACTGAGTTCTAGGCTGCATCTTCCACCCAAGTCTTTGAAACATTTCAGTGTTTCCTAGATGGGAACAGTAGGAAGAGAATGACATAAAGTGACAAGTGATGTCTGACTCATTAGTGGTTGAGAATAGTCATTTCAGTCATGTCATGTGAATTGTGACAGAATATTCCTTGGTGGTATAATAAGAGGCCACAAGGTAAGAAGGCTGCCTACCCGCCATTTACATGACAATAAAGAATTATAAGGAGGTTCTTCCTGTCTAGATAATATTTCATTGTATAAAAGTATGTCACAGAAAACAAATATGTTTTTCATTTCAGAACTGTACTATAAATCAGATAGGCTCCCCATTGCTCTTTTATGTATGCTGAAATGAGAAAAAAATCTTCCAGTGACAAATGTCTTTTAATGTTTATAAAGAAGAGTCAAATAGTAACTCCTTTTCTTGGGCATAGTCTAAACTGAGGGAGTTGGGAAAACATGGTTTGAGGCACAGATTGCTTTTGCCCAAGTTCTTTGTGCTTGGGCACTTGGTTTCCTGCTCATCACACATTGCTTTCAATTCAAGCTGCTATCTTATACACATCTGGAGGATACCCATTCCCTTCCCCCAAAGAAAAGAAAACAAGTGCCACCTCTATTGGCACAAGGGCTTTTCTTTTTTTTAATTTTAAATATTTTATTTGTCTCTTGGCTAGGGCCTACAGGAAGAAGCAAAGAAACAAAAAATCTAGGCCTTTACGATAAGGAAACTTGCTGATTAGGGAGCTGACGTGTATGCGTCATATGACCTAAGTTGAATTATTATTGCTGCTACTAGTAGCTAGCTGACATTTATATAGTGCTTTTTGCATATTTAAGAAAATTCTTCCTATTTTATTTTTTCCTAATTATATGTAAAAACAATTTTTAATTATTTTTTTGAGTTCCAAATTGTCTCCCTACCTCTCTCCCTGTTGAGAAGGCAAGCAATTTGATATGGGTAATACATGTGTGATCATGTAAAACATGTTTTCTTTTTAATCATATTGTGAAAGAAAACAGATATAAAAAGAAAAATAAAGTTTATAAAAAGTATTTTTCACTCTGCTTTCAGATTCCATCAGTTCTTTCTCTGGAGGCAGATAAAATTTTTCATCATAAGTCCTTTGAAATTTTCTTGGATCATCATCTTGCTGAGAAAAGTTATTCATAGCTGATCATAATACAATGTTGCTGTTATTACATACAATATTCTCTTGGTTCTTCTCATTCCACTTTGCATCAGTTCATGTAAATCTTTTCAGGTTTTTTTTTCTGAAAACATCCTGCTCATCATTTCTTACAGCACATTAATATTACATCACAATTATGTTTTGCAACTTGTTTAGCCCTTCTACAACTGATGGGCATCCTTTCAATTTCCAATTCTTTGCCACCACAAAAAGAGCTGCCATAAATATATTTTCATGTATATATCTTCTTAACTTTTTCCTTTTTTCCTTTTATCTCTTTGGGTTATAGACCTAGTACTATTGCTGGATCAAAGGATATGCACAGTTTTATAACCTTTTGGGCATAGTTACAAATTGCTATCCAGAATGACTGGATCAGTTCACAACTCTACCAACAGTACTTTTGTGTTCTAATTTTCCCACATCCACACCAATAAGTTTTATTATCCTTTTCTATCATATTAGCCAATCTGATAGGTGTGCAGTGGGAACTCACATTTGTTTTAATTTACATTTCTTTAATCAATAGTGATTTAGATCATTTTTATGACTATAGATAGTTTTGATTTCTTCTTCTGAAAACTACTTGTTTGTATCCTTTGACTATTTATCCATTGGGGAATGTCTTGTATTTTTATGAATTTAATTCAGTTCCCTATATATTTGAGAAATAAGGCCTTTATCAGAACTTGTAAAACTCTTCTTGCAGTTGTGGTTACTGTTTCCCCTATTCATCTCTCAATCTCTCTCTCTCTCTCTCTCTCTCTCTCTCTCTCTCTCTCTCTCTCCCTTTTACCTTATCCCTCCTGAAAAATCTTTTGTTTCTGACCACCCCCTCCCTCAATCCACTTAAATCAGTCCCCCTTCTCCTCTTATTTCTCTGTAGGGTAAGATATATTTCTATACCCTACTGAGGCACAAGAGTATTTCTGAATGCAACAGGAGTCAATGACTAAGGCAGATTTAAGTAGATCTGCAAAACACCTTATTTCAGAAATAACTGAAGGAAAGATACCACCTTTCTCTTGTCATTCTCTGAGTAGATCACATGTAGCCATTGCAGGGAAGGTCTGCTGCAGTGAGATGGATCTTGCCAGTCAAATAGGGATTGAGAAAGGGAAAGATGTACCCGACTTCCTGCCTCCCCCTTATACTTTGATGACAAACAAAGCCACCATAAAATGAAGAAGCAAAAGCATAGACCATCTGTTACCCAAATACAAGAGTTGACACATTAGATGTTGGATTTTGATGAGAGAGAGACAGATGGGACTTCCTGAGGAAGTCTGAGCTATTGTTTCTCCAGTTTACTTTTGAAGTTCTGTTCTCTCTTTTCTTTTGTTTTCTTTGTGTTTTTTTAAATAAAATTTAATTTTTAAAAATTGCATACCATATAAGTGAACATGAATTCTGTCTACTTGAATCTTAATCATCTGTTTCCCCTGCTTTCTCCAAATAGATAGATGTATCTACATCATTTGAGTCAATACAAAATTCTGGAAAAGAGATTTCATCCTCTGGTGTCCTTGTCAGCTCACAGATAACACGGGTCCCTAGGAGGTCTTGGCACATGCAAGGTCTGAGAAGTTTTTATCCATTGCTCTAGCACTTGGCATACACTGGACAAAGACAGCTCCTAGATCACAGGGCCAGAGAAGATGATGCCCCAAGGAGGAGACTCTTGGTGGGGAGAACAGAAGGCTACTTGAAGATAAGCTGAAGATACCTCCAACAAAGTCCATATGTTATCCATGAGAGTTCAGTCTTATTCATAGGATGTCTGATAAACATGAAGCCTGACACTGGCTTATTAGGATAGGGGTTCTTAACCTGGAGGCTGCGAGATTATGTGATCTTAAAATATTTTGATAACTATATTTCAATAACGTCAATAATAACTACGATTTAAATAGCAAACTATATTTATATATAAAACTTTAAGGTTTGTAATTTTTTCTTGTTCTTTTATAGTCATTTTTCAATTATGTCCAGTTCTTCGTGATCCTTATGGGACTTTCTTAGAAGAGATGCTGTAGTGGTTTGCAATTTCTTTCTCCTGCTTCTTTTACAGGTGAGGGAACTGAGGAAAACAAAGATTAAGTGACTTACCCAGGGTCACACATCTAGTAAATGCCTGAGGTGTGATTCGATCTCAGATATTCCTGACTCCAGGCCCAGTGCTCCATCTATTGCAAATTCCTTTTGTAATCCTTTGCGTTTAATTTTATGTTTTTAAAATCATTATTAAAAGGAGAGGTCCACAGGTTTTACCAGACGGCCAGGGGAGACCGTGACACATAAAAGGCTAAGAACTCAACTAGGAGCTTTCTTCAGTAACTTAGAAACAACCACTTGGCTACCCATCAGTGCATCATCTAGGCAGACTGAATGGCTTTCAGTGGGAGTTGCTAAGTGACATTTTCTACTCCATGCCTGAGTGCCTTCCCTCCTTGCAAAGCATGCAGCCACAGAGGAGTTAAATTTTGGCAACATTTTCTATTTGTTGCCACCACTTACTGGACTGATTGCTGTCTCTGTCTCTGTCTATCTTGGTGCCTCTCTGTCTCCATCTCTCACTTTGTCTCTCTCTATCTCTGTCTTTCCCACACACACCCCCATTGCCTCCACAACACCACCACCACATCCTTAAAAATGTGTTTAGCCCTACAGTGGCTCTTTAGAGAGGCAGGTGCTATAATGGTAAGAGAATTGTATTTGTAATTAGAGAAATATAATAATAAACTCTTTGATCTTGGGGAATTCATGTTTCAAACATGACCTTGAGTTTCCTTATAAAAACTGGAAGCGATGGAGGGAGACTAACTCAGATTTGACCTTACAATCCTAATTTTTTAAAATTCTATGGGTATATTTGGAATTCCATTATTCCACACTTCCTGGGCTCTGGACAATGATAGGATCAATGATATAGGTCTAAAAAGGACTTCAGAAGCTATCTGATCCAACTCCTTCATTTTATAGATGAGGGAAACTCAAGGTCAGGGAGTTGGCTTCAGTAACTTACCCAAGGTCACAGAGGCAGAAAGTGTCAGAGATAGATTTGAACCCAATCCTCTGACTCTAGAGTCCATGCTCCTTCCATTCTACCACATTGCCTCCCGTACAAAATGGAAGGGTAGAAATATCATTGAGATAGAGAATATTCCAACTTCTTTGATCTTTCTGTTCCCCAATATATTCTGTACCAGTCAGGCCCTTCTCATTATTCCCACACATCTACCAGGTTCATTTCACCACCATGCTTTACTCCTATTGTTTTGTCCTTCTGAAATACCCTCTTCATTTTCTCTGCCAATAAATTCTCTCCAGCCTTTGGGAATCAAATCAGATTCTACCTCTTTCCTGAAATGCTCTCTAGTCTAAGTCATGCTGATTGCTACCTTATCTGAGTTATAATACTGACTATATCATATTGGGCCCAAAATATTGTCTTGTATTGTTCTATTGATTAATTGGGCATATGTCTTATCTGCCCAGTGAAACTACAAACTCCTTATGGTAGGGTCTCTGGTTTTAACTAATAAGTATTTCTTTTGAGCTATGTTGGGGAAAGTGTGAGGTCAAGAAAAGAATGAGCTTCCTTTTAGCATACCCAAGGAGGAGATAAAGAACAACTTGGGAAACGTTTTCTCTGCTAAGAAGAATAGTCTTCAGACTTGAAAGGATGGAGCAAAAATGGTTAAGAGGAATTAAAACCTAGGATTAGTAAGGAGACATTCCTTCAATAAATTCAGGTCACTGGACAAATTACACCCTAGGGTGAGGAGAGCACATGTAGGCGTGTTTGCCAAAATGCTGTCTGTGAATTAGAAATTATGATGAATAAAAGGTAACTTGAGACCACTTCATATAATGTCTTATAAAAGGCCCCAAGTCACTATCCTTGGCCTTGTTCTGTTCAACAATTTAAAAAATTACAACCTAGACGTCATCCTTGACTCTTCACTCTTTTTTATTTCCCATATTCAATCCGTTGCCAAGTTCCGATGCTTCTGCCTTCATAACATCTCTTGTAACATGCCTTCTCTCCTCTGACACCACCACCAGCTGAGTCCAGTTTTTCATCACATCATGCCTAGTGTTTATTCTCCTTCCCCACTCAATCCACCTCCTACTCAGTTGTCAGATTGTTCTTCCTAAAGCATTGGTCTATGTCACTACGATATGTAATAAATTCCAGTGGCTCTCAGTTAGCCCCAGGATCAGACATAGACACTTTGATTTTTAAAGTCCTTCAGAATCTGGCCCTTTATTAACTTCTTCCACTTTACTCTCCTCTATGCGTTCTATGATGGAGTCACACTCATCCTTATACATGATACTCCATCTCTGAATTCTGGAAATTTTCTGTAGTTGTACCCCAAGTCTTCAGTGCTCTCCCTCTCATTTCTGCCTCTCCATTTTCCTGGCTTCTTTCAACTCTCAGCTAAAGTTTTATCTGCTGTAAGAAGTCTTTCCTAGTTTTCCTGTGATTTTAGTATCTTCCCTTTGAGGTTATCTTAAATTTATCTTATTAATACATCACTGTTTGCTTGTTCCCTCTATTAGACTGTGAGCTTCTTAAGAACTCGTTTTTCATTTGTATTTGTTTTCCCTTCTTGTGTCCCCAGAGCTTAGCAAAGTGCCTGGAACACTGTAGGTGTTTAGTTATATCTTTAAAAATTTTTTATCATTAATTTATTTTTAGTTTTCAACATTTGCTTCCACAAGATTTTGAGTTCCATGTTCAGTTATTTCCTGACTTAATCTTACTTTTTAAAAATTAATTTTTATTGATGTGTTGTTTTTATATCACTTTCATTTTCCAATATATCCCTCCCTTCTCCCACTCAAAGGGATCTTTTCTTAAATTAATTTATTTATTTTCAGTTTTCAGCAGTCACTTCCATAAGTTTTATATTTCCTCTCACATCCTCTCCCCCTCCCTCCAGGTGGCATGCAATCTTATATGGATTCTACACATGCATTTTTTAAAAATTTTTTATTTTATTTATTTATAAATGTTCTAAAATCACTTCCTTAAAATTAAGATTTTAT
>JAQQSK010006439.1:0-14433 GCA_028658325.1 Potorous gilbertii
ACCTCAGAGTTGTTTTGATTTGCATCTCTCTAATCAGTAGTGATTTAGAGCACTTTTTCATATGATTATAGATATCTTTAATTTCTTCCCCTGAAAATTGCCTGTTCATATCCTTTGACCATTTATCAACTGGGGAAGGAACTTTATTTTTGACTGAAAGGATTTTTTATTGTTTAGCAAAAAGAAGGCCTTACTGACATTTAAAAAAAATCTATCCTCTATGCTTTCAACCATCACACTTGGTTTAAAACCAAATATTTCCTATTTTATATATAACTGAAAAAATATTTACAATTTTGATGCAATAGAATTTTTTCTCCCAGTTCTCATTTTAAAATTTCAGATTACATGAAAAGGCCATGAACATTTTAACATCAAGATAGAAGATTCCATTACAAGAATTATAATATTTTCAGAAATGAATTTGTTCCTCACTTAATTTTATCTACATTATACAAAATTATGGGGTTATATACAAGAGAAAAGACCTAAAGGCCTATTTAAATTATCTGAAATAAGTGTGTTTTCATGGTTCTTTCATGTAGACATTAGGGTCTTCTCTTCTACCTTGTATATTTCTAGGTGGAGGTTTCTTTTCTACTGCATACCGTAAAGGTATTGCTATGCCTATATCTGGCTTCTGAATTGCTGAAATAAGATGTTTTGTCTTCCAGAATAATCTTTTCTGTACCCCGGGTGCTGTATCAGGTACTCTAGGAACCCCTTTCTGACTGGGACACTCCCTAGGTATAAATGTAACCTTGATACACAGTTACCAGAGAAAGAAACACGGACATCAGGGTTTGCAAAGCTGGGGAGATGAGGAGGGGAGGGTGTTGATTAACAACTTCCCAGCGTCTCATCTGGCACACAAACCTTCCTCCAAAAACCAAGCCCCCCCAAAAAAACTTTTAAAAAGAAACAAAAAGAGGGGAAAATCTGTAAATAAAAATTAATAATCCTTCAGAAAGTGTGTGATATTGTCTGCACTCTTTCATACCTATATGCCCCTGACCTCTGCAAATAGGGTGATTGGGATGGAATATCTTTTCAAATCTCTATTTTGGGGCCAAGTTTCCCAACATTCAGTTTTAATTCATTTATGTTTGTTGTTCTTTCTCTTTCCATTGTTACAGTCATAATACAGGCTGTTTTGTTGGCTCTGCTTACTTCCCTTTGCATCAGTTCACATAAGCCTTTCCATGATTCTCAGTTTTCACATACATCACTTCATAAGGCATGGGAATATTGCATTGCATGCATGAACCACAATTTATTTAGCCATATACCAATCAATAGAAATCTACTTTGTTTCCACCTCTTTGTACCCCCAAAGCACTACTATATTCAATTTGATTCTATAAACATTTAAAGCATTTATTGAATGCTTGTGTTGTGCCAAACACCATTCCAGGCACTTAGAGATACAAAGACACAATGAAATAGTTTCTTCCCTCCGAGATCTTATATAGGTGAAGAGGAACCACAAGTATACATATTAGTAGATTTGGAACATAAACAAAACATTCTAGGGGAGGGCATACGGGTCTAATAGGAAGGGAAATGTGTTAGCATTTTACGGTAGATCCAGATAGTACAATGGAAGGCTAGGAAAAATTGGGATAGGGACATAAGAGGAATGGGACTGATATGGATAGGTAGTAGGGAGCAGGGAGTGGTGGTCAGGAAAGAGAGCCCAAATTAGTCAACCCCAAAGCACAAAGTACAGAACAGAGCTACAGAAGAGGCGGCAGCAGAACCAAATCAGAACTTCCTCCTGGCCTTGAAGTCTAAGGGTAACTCTCTGAGCTCTAGATAACTGGTGGGAGGGAGGCCCACTTGTCACTAACAGCTTTTATTCAGGGATGCCATAATGTGAAAATAGCTAATGTGCAGCTCTTTTGCAAATGTTCTAAAAAGATTTGAACAGAAACCCTTCAAATGAGTTTCATCATTCTATGATTCTCTTATCGTTACTTTGCATCCCCTTTCCTCTGTGGAAATAAAACTGTCCTTTACCTTATTCTTGCTTGTACTCCCAGTATCTTTTTACTTCTTCTTGCGAAGGAACCCCCAGACTAGAGCCAGAAATAGAATACTCTTTAAGAATCTGAGATATGCATAGAACGGAAGCCTTGGAACCCTAGTTCCTCTGTTAAGGTGAAATTCCCAAGCAATGAACTCAGGGCAAACCATGAAGGCAAGGATGAGAGAAGGTCACCAGCCCCTGTGGTTTAAACCTAGCATTGCCTGGCTACACTCTGTGGTAGACACTTAGAGCTCACAACAATGCTGTGTGGTAGGTACCAGAAATACCCTTATCAGTCCCTTTTTTACAGATGAGAAAATAAATTTATGGGGCTTTCTCACAGCCACACAACTAGTGAGTGTCAGAGTTGGAATCTGAACTCAAGATATATTAATCCCATGAAAAGAACTGCATAAAGTACAGGCTAATGCCCTCTCAAAATATTGTAGAGAAGATTCAATATTTCCTGATTGTTTCAGGAAAATATTCAATATTCAGATTGGCAATAAATTCCTTCAGTGTAAATATGCTATGATTTTCCCCCTTTTTTGGATCATGTTTACTTTTATCCAGAGGGAAAATAGCATACAGTTACAAGGTCAGGGGCATGCAATTTTCTTTGCATCCTCCACAACGCCTTGAATATAGAAGAATCTCAATAGATGTTTGTAGCATGACCAAATGACATCCCATCACTTCACTGAAAGTTAAAGAAGTTGCATTTCCCCAACATGGATTGATCTTTTGATTAGTACCATACGCTGAATGTGATTTATCCATGACTTGTCTTTGTCCAGTAAGACTGATTTCCCTAAGAAATATTCGTGTGGTTTATTTGTTTTGTTCCACATCTGTGATTTAATTGTTGTGGAGATCTTTGAGTATGAAAATCCTTCTAGTGATAAGGACTGGCAGTCCATTTATAATTTGTGATCTTAGAAAGCTGCTTGAGCAACTAAGAGTTTTAATAACTGAGTAGGAAAAAGTGACTCTGGAGTTTCCTTTACCATAATTCATAACCATGGATTTCTCCCTTTCAATTTACTTCTTTCTTTCTGTTCGTAAAAGTTATTTGGGGCAACTAGGTGGTGCACCAGTGCAGGAGTCAGAAGAACCTGAGTTCAAACCTCACCTCAGATACTTGACACTCACAAGCTGTGTGATCTTGGGTAAGTCACTTAACTCCAATTGCCTCATCCTGGATCATCTCCAGTCATCCTGATGAATATCTGGTCACTGGATTCAGATGGCTCTGGAGGAGAAGTGAGGCTGGTGACCTGCACAGCCCTCCCTCACTCATAGCAAAATCAAGTGCAAGTCATGTCATCATTTCTCTGATGGCATGGCCTTCTTCAGCAACAAAGGATGAACACACACACACACACATAGAAATTATTTATTTTACTTTTCAATCTCTCTTCTTGTTTCTTATACCTCTGGAGATCTGTGTTCCTAACTCCTTGATTCTATCTCACACCTGCAAAATAACATCTCTCATAGACTTTAAAAAAATCTACCAAAATCTGGGCTTTAAGCAGTACTTCAGCTGGCCAATGACCTTAAAAGGATTTTCTCTTTTCCTTCACCCACTTGGAGGCAAATCTTTCCCTTGTGATAAAGTGACTGAAGCTTTCCCCTATCACCATTAAGTCTTGTATGTTCACCCTAGCACTATAGAGGATTCTGGAAACCATCTGGCTTCTGACCTCATTCTAAGGTCCCCAATTGTAGAGCTGAGCTGATCAAATAGTTTGAATCCTGTTTATGACACCATGCTGCCAAAGAACCTCTTTTGAAGAGGGAAACAGTGGGAAGGAACACAGTGATGAGGAAGGGAAAGGTTATTTCTTGATCAATAAAAGTCACAGGATTAGATTTAGTGACTATTAGCTCAATTCCATTTGATAAGTCGAGCAATTCGTTGAGAAACAATAAAAGATTTGAAATAAAAGAATTTTAGCTGAAGTAGTACAGTGAAAAGAAATAGAATCTGGAGTCAGATAACCTGGTTTTAACTCCTATCAATATATCTTACAACCTCTGTGAACTTGAGGGAGTTATTTCACTTCCCTGTGACTCAGTTTTTTCATTTGTAAAATGAAAGGGTTGCTTTGGCCCAGAGATTCCATGAGTAACAAGGAGATTCCATGAGTACTGCAAGGAGATCAAAGATAGATGAATGGTCCCACATATACCAAAATATTCATATAAGACTTTTGTGGTGCCAAAGAACTGAAAATAAGGTGGATGCCCTGGAGAATGGTTAATCAAATTCTGGAACATGAATGAAATGGAAAAAAATGGAACAGGAAGGAATATGAATGAATGCTGCCTGAAGTAAGTAGAACCATAACTGAAACAGTGGACACAATGGTTACATCAATGGGAACGGAAGAAACAAAACAAAATTGAACATTGCATATACTTGTTCATGAACAAGAAATGAGAAAATGCACCTCCTTTCCTTCTTTGTAGAAGTTGGAGACTATGAGTGTGTAACTATATACATATATATATGTATATATATATATACATGTAGATGTATATGAGGTCAAGAAAACAAAGACAACAGGCTGAATGGGAAATAGCAACAGTTACTATTGATAATCACTGTAGAGCTAGGGGGTCCAAGGGTCCTTGGCAGGGGCCCCTTGGAGTCCCAGTTTCAGAGTGTAGTAGGTTTAAGAATTTGGGAGAGGACAGGGGAAGGGAAGGGAAGGGAAAGGAAGGGAAGGGAAGGGGAAAGGAGGCAGTAAAACCCAAGTCAACTGGGCAACTTTTGGCCATCCAAATTTACCTTCCTTTTCAGAGGAGAAGGAAGGGGATGGGGAAGCACACAGGAGAGAAGGAGGTGAGGTACCCAGCTAGTATTAAAGGGACCATGCCCTGGCTACTTCTTAAACAGTTTTATTCAATGAATGGGTATTGACATACCCTAAGTGAGTACCTGCAAAGACCTTGATCTAAAGGGCCCAAGGTCTCCCAGTGCATCCTGTCCCATCTCCAGTCATCCTGATGAATATCTGGTCACTGGATTCAGATGGCTCTGGAGGAGAAGTGAGGTTGGTGACCTGCACAGCCCTCTCTCACTCAAAGTCAAGTGCAAGTCATGTCATCATTTCTCTGATGGCATGGTCTTCTTCAGCAATGAAGGATGAACACGATGTATATATGTGTGTATATGTATACATACTGTGTGTATATGCATATAGATGTACACACACACAGATACACACACACACACACATATATATATATACATAAATATGTATGTACACACATATATATATTTAGTTAGCTTTAGTTGATATATTTCATAGTTCTGTAGTAGTGCTTTTCTTCTCTTCCTTTTAATATTTATTTATTTTGTTATAAGGGATAACTCCTTGGATCTTGGCTGTTGTATGACAGGTATATATCTGTTTAATGATTCATTCTAAAATTTTCCCAGAAATAAAAGTCAAGCTTAATAGTCGAGAGTTTGCAGACTGTTCTCTTCTTCCTTTTTTGGATAATTGGGACAAAGCTGGACCTTCTCCAATTGTGGGTTTCTTCTCTTATTTTCAAGGATCTTTTAAATATCCTTTCAGTGACTTAATATTCATACCAAACATTTTTTTCAGGCCCCAAGAATGTAGCTCAGATGATCTGAATTTATCAAAGGCAGCTAGATGACCTCTCACTGTCTCCTTACATATATTGAATATCAACTCCCTGTTAGTTATTTTTGGCCTGTCTTTGCAAGTGCAAAAGTCATTCTCCTTGGCATACAGAACAGAAGCAAGATTGGAACTGAGAAGTTCTGCTTTCTCTTTGTTGTTGGTTTTCCCATCTATTCCAAGCAAAGGCCCTACCCCTTCTTCGATCTTTTCTCCCAATATGACTAAAGCAAACAACAATACAACCTTTTGTTTGTCTTTAGCTTCCCTCACTAGTCTCGGTTCAGTCTGAGCTTTAGCATCCTTGATACTATTTTTACAGGACTATGCCCTGTTTTCAGATGCATACTCTTACCTGGTCTTACTTCCATCTTCTCATTTGTACCCTCTTTTTTTAGTTCATGGAGCCCTTACCTTTCCTCTGAGTCCTTTGAAATCTTCTTTCCCAAATTCTAGGGTGTATGCCAAATTTTGTCTGAATTTCCTCTCCTCCATCACATCATCCTCTATATACCTGTCTTAGAGTCAGGTCTTACCAATTCCAAGTCCAGTCACTTAGCTGTCTCTAACAATGCAGTTCAACCCATGTATACTTGCACCTATGTAACTCAAATCAGTGCCCTCCAATAAGTTTATGACAGTGAGGTCTACCCAATATATTGGGGGCTTTTTTTGCTTTCTCTTGACATCATAAAATTCCTGAAGGATGCAGGTTGTCTATTAGGGTACATCTCTTACTGGATACATGATCAGTCATTCTCTTTTGAACAGGCTATGTTGGAAGTGTCTTTATTTGTTTCTTTTTTCCTGTTCTTTGTCTTTGTCATAAGCAACAGCTCTTTGGGGTGGATTGGGGAGAGAGAAAGAGAGTGAGAAATAGAAAAGATGTGAAAACAGAGGCTATTAATAGCACTTATTCAAATTAAAAAAAATGTTAGTGAGGATAAACAATCAGGGGCAGAGGGGAGAAAAACCAGGCTTTGGTTTCATTCTTCAACCTAAATAGAGTGGTCTAATCTCACAGTTCAAGCTTCCTGCTCCTTAAGAGCACTGGGAAACATTTGAGTTTTACACTGTCTATCCCACTCAATACTAATTAGAAGCTGTAATAACAATTACGCTGATGTGAACTATCATTTTCACACCCTCTCTTCTTTCATCCAAATTAAGGGTTTAATTGTCTAATGAGAGTGCTTTGTAAGATAATCAAAAGGAGGGAGAAATGTGAAAGGCTAAGAAAAACAGTGGAAGGGGTTACTTGCAAGCTGGTGGAAAGGCCTGAGAATAGAGTGAGGTGAGTAATTTCCAGCTCCCCTCAAACTCATTCTTGTTTGAGAGTGTAGAGTTGACATCCTCTTCCTCATGGTGATAATCCAGTGATCTCCCAGGGAGACCAGCTGTCCTCTTTCCTGCTCCTTTCCCTAGTTCTGAATTCTTTCTGGTTGGATTAACAATTAGTCAGTTATCACTTTCTTGCTTTTCTTCCTTTACTTACCTTTCTTTTCTCCTCTGCTTCCACCTCCCTCATCTCCATTTTTCCCTCCCCAGCTGATAATGTTTTTCCTTCCATTTCTATCTTCAGTTTTCCTATTTAGAGGAATTTCATCACTTCTCAGGTTTGATTATACTTTCTCTTTTTTATTGTCTTGTTTTTAACTGAATTTGTGATCTCATTGGTGTTGGAAACTACAGTAAAGGCTCACCTTTTATCAAGGTGGATCCTCACCTTCTCTAATATTCAAAGTCTTAGAGTTTGCCTGGGATACAAAGAAATTAAGTGACTTTCCCATTATCACAGAGCCAGAGTGGGAAGAAAGGAAAGAAACAAGTATTTATTAATGGCCCAATATGTGTCCAAGACAGTATGCTAAGCACTTTGCAAATATCTTTTGTGATCCTCACAATGATCTTGGGAAGTAGGTGCTATGAATCTACCCATTGTACAGTTGAGGAAACTGAGGCAGATAAAAGTAGAGTGATTGACCCATAATTAATCTGAGGCTGTATTTGAGCTGTAGTCTTTCTTATTCCAGGCAGGTTATATCCCCTGCGTCATCCAGTTGCCTCTATTTTTAAAGTATGTGTGTATGTGCATGTTTCCTTTCATGTGTATTTTTATATTACCTTCTTAGCACACTTCTGGCTATGTGGAAGGTGAATCAGATGATTGACTCACTTCACATCCATGTAGTTAATCTTTAAAGAAATAAAGAGATGCTCAAATCAAATACTTAATCTTCCCTCAATGTCCAGAGTCATTGGCAGGTTGAATAATGCAAGTTAAGCATGGGGATGCCCTTTCCATGGTGCTGAAACTGAAAGGGTTAGCTCTGTGGTCCAGGCAGAGCACCTTAATGGAGGATGTTACTGCTATTCCTGTTGATGATATAATTGATAGAGAATTGATAAATCCTGAAAAGGACCCTAAAGACCATCTTGTTCAATTACTTTGTTTTATAGAGAAGGAAATCGAGTCTCAACATGTGATGTGACTTGTTCAGGGTTGCATGGCCAGTGAGTGATAGAGCTAAAAGTAGAATTCAAGCTTCCTGACTTCTAATCCACAAGTTTTTGCATGCTACCACTAACTGATGAAGAGATGCAATTTGTGATTTTCAGATGGGGAATTCTGCCTTGAACCATGTGTGACCACTCAGTTAACAAGTATTCATTAAATGCTCACTGTGGTCCAGGCCCTGTGCTAAGCATTGGGTATTTAAAGAAAAGTAAAAGACAGTCCTTGATCTCAAAGGGATCATAATCTAGTGAAGAGCTTAGATAATACATATATTTCCCTTCATTATTGCCCAGGAAGCCTGATTGCAGGGATCAGAGGCTACTTCATTAAGTAAGATGACCAGAGTCAAGCCATTATCCTTTTCTGTAGTGCCAACTCCTATGGGTAAGCTATAAAGTATAAGCAATGTGGGCTGGCACACCTGGACACATGCTGCCTATGCTTTATGTACACCTATGCCCCACACGACATCCCTCTACATTGTGACTTAGGGTGTTCTTTAAACCATCTGCTTCTGCCCACCTGCTGTCTGACTTCTATTCTTAAGTTTGCCCTTCAGAAACTGACTAGTAAATGCTGGTATTGGTCATCTTCCAAGCAGACTTAGATGAGAAAAGCTAGCCTGATTTCCTTCCTATGAATTGGCAGCTGTTCTGGCCCACCAGGTGGGAAAACTCACCCTGTCATTTGAGTAGTGGGTAGAAGTGAGGTAGCAATAATTTTTGCCGGCGGAAGAAGGAGATGTCTTCAATATCCTATCCAAAGGACTCACCCAAATCTTCCCTGACAACATGGCGTGCAGAAAGCTGTCACTGAAGTCTGCTGCTTTGGCAGCCTGCAGCTCAACAGTTCATAGATAGACAAGAAGCCAGGGAAACAGATCAAAAAAGGCAATTCAACTCCAGGAAGACTCACAGAGATGTTGGCATTAGAGCAGCATCAAATCCAAGACCAAGCTAAGAGTCTCCATGAGGCACCTCATCAGAGAAGATAAGTACTCATGCCATCCGAGAAAACCACCCTTGGTGGAGCAGGTGGTAGAAGAGAGTTACTGGCCAAAGGCACCAGGGTGTGAATTTGAGGCCCCTCAGAAGTTCCTGGAGCTCCCTCTTGGTGACATTCAGAAAGCTGATTTCCTCCCAGCACTCTGGCAGCATTTCTTGGAGGACTCCTTTAAAGCTGCCTGTACATTTAGCTAATATGGAACTGGGGGATGCTTAAGTTCTGTGTCCTTTTAACTTTGCTGAAGGTTATCAGGATGCTACTCATATGCACACTATCCTAGTGTCCTGAGGTCATAGTATCATGGGTCTGGAAATTTGGGTATAATCCCTACTGAAACTTGTACTGAGGCTGAGTTGTAACCCATGCAGAGTGGGAGGAGAGCCTGCTATACTAACAGTTTTCCTTGCTTACTACTTCTCCCTTTGCTAATAGGAGAGGAAATCATGCTATTTATTTGATTTTAGGCTCATCCCTCTTGTAATAAGAGAAAACCTAATCATACCAGGTTAGTTCACATAACCCATGGATAGATCACCACTCTAGGAACCCTATTCCCCAAATATAAGATTCATAGATATAAATCTCTATGCGTATTACATTCAAGTCAAACAGGTCAACTTGGTCCTCACCATTTTATCTCTCACCACTGCTTTGAACAGGTTCTATCTCTGTACAGAGCCAAGATGGAAGAGTAGAAAGACGACTGCTCTAGCTCTCCCCCCATAGTCCATAAAACATCTGTAAAAAATGACTCTAAACAAATTCTAGAGCAGCAGAAGTCACAAAACAACAGAGAAAAAGAGATTTCCAGCCCAACATAGTCTGGAAGACCAATAGGAAAGGTCTATCACAATAGGTTCAGAGTGGAGTACAGCCTAGCCTTGGCCATGCTGCATGGACAGGACTGGAGCAGGTCTCAGGGCATGGAATCATGGATAGTAATTATGGTTCCCAGATTTCTCAACCCACAAATGCCAAAGATAACTTCAAAGGTAAGTGAGAAAACTCTCACCTGGGTGAGAGGGTGTGTGGTCTGATCTCAGCCCTGGCCCCAGAGGGGCATCAGTGTCCACTTTCTGAGCCCTTAGCCTAAAGACCCTGGGCAAATCAAGCAGCTGATCTGCATCTCAACCCTGAGTGGTAGTCTTGGGGTGAGGAGGAGCACTGATTGGCATGGTGAAGATGGTGGTCGTCATGGAGAAGGAATCCTTCTCACAGATCCTGGGAAGAAAAGAGTGCTTGTGTTGCTCACAGACCAGAGTGTGCAGACCAGGAGAAGAATAAACTCCTTTCCCTTGATTGTGCCATCTTAGGGGAACTGAGAACTTACTAGTTCCTAGAGCATAACCTCCACTTGACAAAGGACTTGAAAGTCAAGTAACTGCCTAGGAAAATGCCCCCAAAAGGGAAAAGTAATAAGACTGTGGAAGGTTACTTTCTTGGTGAACAAGTATTTTATTCCAACCTTTCAGATGAGGAAAAACAAAGCATACCATCAGAGGAAGACATCAAATTCAAGGCTTCGACAACCAAAACCTCCAAAAAATATGCTGTGGTCTCAGGCCATGGAAGAACTCAAAAAGGATTGTGAAAATCAAGTAAGAAGGGCAGAGGAAAAATTGGGAAGAGAAATGAGAGTGATGGAAGAAAGTCATGAAAAGTGAGTCAACAGTTTGCTAAAGGAGATCCAAAAAATACTGAAGAAAATAAAGATAGACCTTTAAAAATAGACTAACCCAAATAGCAAAAGAGATCCAAAAAGCCAATGAGGAGAAAAATGCTTTACAAAGCAGAATTAACCAAATGGAAAAGGAGGCTCAAAAGCTCATTGAAGAAAATAGTTCTTTAAAAATTAGAATGGAGAAGATGGAAGCTAATGATTATATGAGAAACCAAGAAATTATAAAACAAAACAAAAAGAATGAAAAAGTAGAAGAGAATGTGAAATAACTCATTGGAAAAACACCTGACCTGGAAAATGGATCCACGAGAGATAATTTAGAAATTATTGGTATACCTGAAAGCCATGATCAAGAAAAGAGCCTAGACATCATCTTCCAAGAAATTATCAAGGCAAACTGCCCTGATATTCTAGAACCAGAGGGTAAAATAGAAATGGATCACCTCCTTAAAGAGATACCAAAAGGAAAACTCCTAGGAATATTGTAGGCAAATATCAGAGTTCCCAGGTCAAGGAGAAAATATTGCAAGTAGACAGAAAGAAACAATTCAAGTATTGCGGAAATACAATCAGGATAGTAGAGGATTTAGCAGCGTCTACACTAAGGACTTGGAATATGATCTTCCAGAGATCAAAGGAGATAAGATTAACACCAAGAATCATCTATCCAGCAAAACTGAGTATAACACTTTAGGGGAAAATGGAATTTCAATGAAATAGAGGACTTCCAAGCACTCTTGTTGAAAAGACCAGAGCGGAATAGAAAATTTGACTTTTAAATACCAGAATCAAGAGAAACATGAAAAGGTAAACAGGAAAGAGAAGCTTTAAGGAATGGGTTCTTTCTCTGTAATGCAATTCTTCACCTCTTCTGTGTAGAATTCTTATTATTTTTAAATCATTCAATGGTCAGCTCAGGTGACCCTTAGAGTTAATCCTCATTCTCTCCTTCAAATTATGACACTTACTTCTTGTAATGTCTAGTTAAATATAAAACTTGTGGAGAGAAGAGGATATTTTGTTGTCTTTTTATCTCTAGGGTCTAGCACAATACTCCATATTTTGAATTGTTGTTTCTCACCTGTGATTTCATTGGTGTAGGGCAGAGGTGCTAAACATGGACCAGGGACCACTGGCTACCTGCATCAGAGCTCACAACATTCTCAAATGTGACCTGAGCCAAACTGAAATGTAATTGGGAAATATTTAACAATATTAATAAAAATACAATGAAACACAGTCATTCTGCAATCAGTATGAACCCTGTTGTGGAGATTGATGGCCTATTTCTATCTGAGCCCAACATCACTGATACCGAGAACTTCTAACATAGAAACTCCCTAAACAAGTTCAGTTCAATCACTAAAGTTAGTCTTACACAGTTGTCTAAGGGCACTGAAAGACAAAGTAACTTGGATATGGTCACATAGCTAGTATGTGTCAAAGGTAGAACTTAGACCCATATCTTTCTTGCTCTAAGGCCAGCTCTCATTCTATTATTCCAGGTCACCCCTAATCTTTCATGTTGTACCTTTTTAACAGATTTTTAAAAATTTGGATGAGATCAACCTCCTAATCTCTGAAAGCTATGTTCATTCTCACAGAAGGTAAGAATGAAATCTCAAGGTCGTTATGATTATAGGAGGATATAAAGAAAAATATTTTCATTGGTGACCTTTAGGAGTCACCTGTGTGTTGGGTTGAATTCTGATATTTTTGATGTGGCAGGAAAAAATCTCCAAAACTTTAGGTGATAGCTCTTTCATATCATTTTGTCTACTTTGGGCAATGCGGGAAGTGATCAAATAGTAAGGTGGCGATCTTAAAAGTCCATTATGTCATAAGGGGACTTCTAGATTGTCTGAGAGTAAGCCTGAACTTGAAAGGATGAACCAAATAACCTTATTTAATGGGTGCAGGTAGACAAATATTTTTAAAAATGAATTGGGTGTTTTGGGAGTCAGTAGAGATGCCATACTGGTCTGGAGGAATAGGGGGTTTGATAAACATGACCTAGAGCAAAACAGCAAGAGCCAGGCTGGATAGACTGGGATAAATTTAATTAAAAATTCAATTAGAAAGATGAAATGTCACTCAGTTTAGGAATAGGTGAAGTTTATCTTTTGATTTTTCTATCTTTCTATCATCTATTTATATTTCCATTTTATATAATTTATTCATCATTTTCTATTTCTATGATTTATTTATCTATATTTATTTCTATCTATCCATTTATTTATTTACTCATTCATTAATTTTAAAGATATCCTGCTTAGACTTGAAGTACAGGGGCTTCTCATAATCCTAATCCCATTACTGATTGGCATAAGAGTTTTGACCTATCCATTTCCTCAGCTCACCTCTCTTTAGGCAAACTGGCTGCCTTCTATTCCCAAGGTATTCACAATATCAACAGTATATGAACACCAGATTGGCTTAACTCACTGCAGCTTAGAACTTTTAAACATAATAGCTGCTCCAGCTTCAGCTTCCCAGTATATGGGATTACAGGAATGTGCCATAACATTCTGTTCAGCAGGATATATTTATTTTTTGTGTGACATTAATCACAGTGACTTGTTTTATTCTTCTGGATTTGGGAACTGTCTCTCTGTCCCTCCAGCTTAGTTCTCATCTAAAGTATGAGGATACAAAATGGTAGAAGGAAAATAGCAGGGGGAGGAGCCAAGATGGCAGAGTAGAAAGATTCACATATGCTAGCACCAAACCCACAGCCCATAAATTACCTGTAAAAAGGAACTCCCAAAAAAATTATGGAGCAGCAGAAGCTGAACAACAACAGAGTGTAGGAGATTTCTGTTCCAGTGAGCCCTGAAAAACCAACACCAAAAGTCCATTACACACCGACCCAGAGCAGAGCCCAGCCCTGCCTTAGCTGCTTGACACCGAGAGGAGTGGATCCAAGCAGGCTTCAGAGAAGGAATCTCCAGTGGCTGTGCAGGTCCCTCAACCCACAGGTGCACAGGTCAGTGAGAGAGCTGGTTGAGAGGGGAGCGGGGAGTCTCCATAACTCAGGCCCCCTTGGGAGGCAGCAGCAGGGGCAGGGGTGGGGGGGGGGGAAGCAGCAGACAGGAGCTCCCAAAGCAGGCAGGAGCTCGGATCCATTACTAATGGTCTCTGCATAAACCCCCTGAGGGAACTGAGCCTGGGAGGTGGCCCTGCCTCCACCTGAGAACCTGAACTTAATCCCACTAAATAGCAGCCCTGCCCCCCACTGAAAGCCCTGAGGCTGGGAAGCAGCATTTGAATCTCAGACCCCAAGTACTAGCTGGGCAGATCTGGAGGCGAGGTGGGTGTGGTGAGGAATCTCAGAAATCAAGTAACTGGCTGGGAAAATGCCCAGAAAAGGGAAAAAATATAAGACCATAGAAGGTTACTTTCTTGGTGACCAGGTATTACCTCCTTTCCTATCTGATGAGGAAGAACAATGCTTAACATCAGGGAAAGACATAGGAGTCAAGGCCTCTGTATCCCAAACATCTGAAATAGATATCCATGGGCTCAGGCCATGGAAGAGCTC
>JAQQSK010006440.1:0-14432 GCA_028658325.1 Potorous gilbertii
CCTAAACTCAATTCTCTCTTTCAAAGAATTATTTTGTTCACTGAGTTTTTGAACCTTCTCCTCCACTTGGCTAATGCCGCTTTTTAAAGCCTCCTTCTCCTCATTGGCTTTTTGGACCTCTTTTTCCAATTGAGTTAGCCTCTTTTTAAAGTTGTTATTCTCCTCAGTATTTTTCTGGTTCTCCTTAAGTAAGCTGCTAACTCGTTTTTCAAGCTCTTCTATTGTCTCAGCCCAATTTAAGTTCTCTTTGGAGGCCCTGGAGGCAAGGGCCTTGACTTCCTCTAACAGTATGCCTTGTTCTTCCTCATTTGAAAGGATGGGGGGCAGACACCTGTTCCCCAAAAAAGTAACCTCCTATGGTCTTATTTTTTTCCCTTTTCTGGGCCTTTTCCCAGCCAGTTACTTGACTTCTGAGTTTGCTCTCCACAACCACCTCGCCTCCAGTTCCAACAAGCCAGCACTGGGGGATGAGATTCAGATGAGCTGCTCCAGGGGCTTTAGGTGGGGCCAGGGTGGCTATTCAGTGTGAGATTAAGATCAGCTGCTCAGGTTGGCGGGCAAGGCCACCACACAGGGCTCAGTTCCCTCAGGGGCTTTCTGATGAGACCTTCAACAATGGATGTAGGCCACTCCCTGACTTGGGAGACCCTGTCCACTGCTGCTTCCACGGCTGCCACCTGAGGAGGCCTCAGTTATGGGAACACCCTGCTCCCTTCTCAGCCAGCCAAAAAAACCCTCTCACTCACCTTTAGCACCTGTGGGTTGAGGAAACTGCATTGCTGCTGGAGATTCTGTCCCTGAAGCCTGCTTGGTTCTGTTCCTTTCAGTGCTGTGTGGCCAAGGCTGGGCTGGGCTCTGCTCTGCATCCAGTGTGACAAACCTTTCCCGTCGGTCTTTCAGGTCACTCTGGGCTAGAAATCTCCTCCACTCCGTTGTTCTGTGGCTTCTGCTGCTCTAGAATTTGTTAAGAGTTTTTCTTTACAGGTATTTTATGGGTTGTGGGGTAAGAGTTAGTGTATGTGCGTCTTTCTACTCCACCATCCTGGCTCTGCCCCCTAAGACTACTAAATTTAACATTAATTATGCAACTAAAATGCAGAGATGGAAAGCATATGTTACATTACATGATGGTTCCAAGGTTCAAATGTAGGAAAAAGGAAATGCAAAGAAATCAAAGGATCTTCTGGGAATAAGTCAACCTCCCCTGCTCCCCACCTCCAGTCCCCCAGCCCCACTCCAACAAAGAATACCAAGGCATATATGTTTTTCTGGAACACACCTATTTTAAGAATAATCTTCTGGATTAAAGAACAAACAGGTTAATTCATCCATCCTATGAAACAGAAACCCCAGGATCCATGGAGATGTCTCACAAAGACTAAGAAGCTATACTAGAACACTATACCCAGAAACTTTACCCTAAGCTTCTCCACCCTAGAAATCATTTCCCTACAAGAGCCAACTTTGTCATTTCGTACCCCAAATAACAGGGGATTTGTCCCATCTGCCTTCTCATCTCTCATCACAGGATCATATTCTAACAACCTTCATCCACTAGTATAGCTGCCTAAAACTGGACCTTCTTACATGTAAAAACACTCAAATGTCTGTTAAATTGAGTTTGTTGAATTAAGACATGCACTCATGGAAGCTAACTAATGATATAGGACAAATATAAAAGCCAAAAATGCTACAGTTTGGACTTTATCTAATGAGCAAGTAGAAATCTCTGAGGGCTGCTGAACAGGTAAGGAAGGAGATTAAAGTGGTGTTTTAACAAGATTAAGCTGTGGTGTGGAGGAGGATGGATTGGAGGGGTGAGGAATTCTAGTTAGAATCTATTTACTCTTTATAGATACAATTCTAACAGTTGATACAGGAGTCCTAACAAAGTTGACTTCACTAAAGGTTTAGTTAAAAATAAAAAGGCTGATGCATTTCTTCCCTTCATTATATTCTCACATAACACTTTCACATTCACACTTTTTTGTCATTTTATTTTTGCTGTGGTTTTCTGACTTTATTGATATCTTTTGTTTTTATAGCAGGCATTTCTTTTCAGTCCCATGAACCCTCAATTTTACAAAAGAAAAGCTTTTAACCCAAACCAACAGACAATGAAATCTCATCTGCCAGCATACAGCACAGTCCACATTCATAACCCCTCACCTCTCTATTGGGAGAAGCAGGCTGGGGGGAGGGGATGGGTAGGAAGTATCTATTCATCACTTCTTCTCAGGACAGTGACTGGTCACTGCAATTAATGACAGTTTGGCTACATTTTAGTATTGTTTCCGTTGACATTATTCTGTTTACTATAGATACTGTTTTCCTGGCTTTGCTTACTTCACTCTATGTCAGTCTGTTCAAGATTTCCCGTTTATCTCTTAATTCTTAATATTCATGTATTCCATTTCATTCATATAACAATTTGTTCACTCATTCCATAACTGATAGGCAGTCTATTTTTTATATGACAAAAGGTACTGCTCTAAATATTTTGGCACATATGAGACTTTCTATATTTGTCCTCTTTGAGAGATATGTCCAGTAGCAGGACTGCCATATCAATCAATAATAGTTCTATGTGCTATAAAGGAGTATAACATATTCTCATTTTATGTAAATCTATCTTTGTATTCCCCAGCACATGCTTGAAACATAGAAGGTACTTAAGGAACATACATTAATTAATTGATATCTCAAAAAATTTTTACACAAAGTGAGTTATATAAGCTACTCAAAGTCATACTATAGTTCACACAAGGAGTCAGAACAAGTACTTTAGGCAAGCAGTACAATGCCTAAGATAGCATTTATATAGCACCTTAAAGTTTACAAAGCATTTGACAAAACGTATCTCATTTTATCCTGACATATGATATCCATTTTACAGATGAGGAGATGGGAGGCAAAAAAGTCAATCAACCCTGCCCAGGCTCACACAACTAATAAGATGAATTCAGGATTTTCTGACTCTATGTCCCACGCTCCATCCACTGTGTTACCTTGGTCATGACCATTATGATCCATTTTCAAAGACATGTGTGGATGTATGAGAGGAATGAGACAGGTACATGGGGAATACAGTGCGGAAATAAGGTTAGAATCAGACTGTGTGCACTGGAAGGGGCACCCCAGAAATAAACTTAGCCTAACATCCTAATTGTACAGATTGGGAAACTGAGGCCCAGAGAAGAAAAATGACTTATTTGGCCAAGGACACAAAATGAACTAGTGGTAGAACCAGGATTGAAACCCCAGCCCCCATCTCTTGTGCAGTGCTCCTTCCATTTTATCATGTCGTCTCCTGAGAAGGATCATTTTCATGTTATTGCTGCTATCAGTTTTTATTCTCAATGGTAGCTTCTCTAGATGTACTTCAGTTAGACAGACAAATGAGAAAGTGTTTTGACAATGTCAACAAAGGAAATGCATGTAAATGCCAGGATTTAAACACAAGATTTTGCATTTCTAAATTCCATAACAAAATTAGAGTCTATTTGTGTGTGGTGGGGGGAGGGTGGTGTGTAGAGAGGGGAGAGTTTAAAATGGCTCGAGACTGTTTATGCCACCATGTCCATCATCAAATACTTACGGAGCATCTGCTTCATGTTGCTCTTGGGCTAGGCATTACCCAATTTGAAAAATGAAAAGGAATAACAGTCTTTTATCCTCAAGATTATTATGAAACACTTAGCAACATACACACACACACACACATATATATATATATATATACATATATATGCTGACTTTCCCCTATGTTTGAAAACACTGTCAACAACACATATGCAGAAATTCAGGGAAAGGTTAAAATTACAAACTGAGAAGAAGGAATCTTGCTTACATCTACTCATAACTTACAGAATCAAAGCTAATCGACATATCAGATAAGAAGTAGAATATATTTCCTATTCTCTCCTAAATATACTTTTCTATCACCTAAAGAAACAGTTTAAAAAGCAAGAGCAGCAGAAAAAAAAGTTGAAAAAAACTGGAGTCACACAAACTGTAGTTAAAAAATGACTAAGTTTACTTGATATATGAATTTGTTGGAAAACCATTTATCAACGGCCTGTTTCTCTCTAGCAGAGTCCCTCAAGCCAAGAGTCATGTCATTCCCCTTTGACTGATTAATTAGCCAATCAGGGGACATTTTTCATTGTGAGGCATGATGGTTTATTTCAGCTAATGTTTGGTCTCTAATGGCGACACATTAAAGCCAACTCGGCTCTTTTAGCCCAGTGGAGTGACCAAAAGGAAAGGAGAGAAGATAAATCAAAAGAGCTCCCTTCAGTCCCTAACAAAACCCCTAAGGAACAAATGGCTAGAGTAAAGATTCTCCACCAATGAAGGGGAAAAATAAATAAAAGAAAGCTACAAATACCTTCAAGGTAAGGGGTGTCTTATTCTCTGTTTTTGAATAGCAGTAATTTATCCTCAGTTGATTAACACAGACCACTGATAGAATAGGAGAAGAAAAGTCAATATCTAGCTGTTTTTCCTTTTATTAAAAGCCCTGCTCAATAGAAAATCTCTCTCTGTGATGTTTCTTCTTCATGTGGACGAGGACACCTTAGTATAACAGTCTTAAGAAGCTAAAGATAATTGTCCTTAATACAGCAGTTTTCCATGGTTTTACACCCTCTAAAAGCTTCTGTCCATCTTATGACAGGGGTGGGGGTGGAGGTGGAGGTGGAGGTGGGAAGACATATGAATCCTTAAACATCCTAGAACACACAAGTTGGAAACATCCTAGAACACACAAGTTGGAATATCTGAATCAATCTAAGTTTCACACAATTCTCTGGAAGCAGCTCTGCTCCCTGATCACTGAAAAAACTGAGTGAATTTATAAGATATAAAAGTGAAGTTGGAGTCAAAGGGACCTTAAAGAAAAATTCAACTCCAGAGACATGAAGTGACTTCACCGAGATCATTTATTTCTCTGATGATACAGATTTCAGGGGCTCTGAAAATACTGAGACAGAGGTTTGACAGCCTGTTTGATGACCACTTTTATGGTAATGACTCAGTTCATAGACTTTTTTTCCGGCTCTGGAGTCAGGTGACCTGGATTCCAATCTCAACCCTACAATTTACTATTTGTGAGGCTTTGGGGGATGGACTCAACCTGTCTTGTCCTTAGTGTGTCCTCATCTGTAAAGGAGGGAATTGGACTAGATTACTTCTGAGGTCTTCTCCCCTTAGGATGATGTAAAAACTTAGCCATAAAGCTTTCAGAATTGTGTTGCCTTCAGAAAGAATTTCTTCTGTGTGCGTCCTTCACCTGGACCAGCTACTCTTCTTCTTCTTTAGGGATGCTTTTGTTTTATAATAATAATACAGTGGGAAATGAGGGGTTTAAGAGTCCAAAGGAGGTGACGCCCCTGGAACTGGTGAAGATAGCGTAACATGGACGCTGCCTATTCTGTTCCGTCTTTGGGATGCTTGTTGCGCTCCTTCCAGTTTTATTCATCAGCATTATTGCAAAGGTCTCTCTCAGTTGTGTTTCTGACCAAGTTTTAGACAGATTCCCTTCCCTTCAGTGCTCTTATGGCTTTATGTGAAGTTACTGCTCATCATTTTCTGCTAGCCTTCCCTTTCAATGTTTTGAAAATGAGTTTATATTGCAAATGTATCTTCCCCTTAGCTCTCATGTCTTTCTGCTTGGTCAAGGAAAGCAAAAATTTTCTAACTGGAGCAGTTTGGGGACTCTTCTGGTCTCTTCATTGTGGCAGCTGCTTTTAATTGGCAATATATCTGTAGAAGTGTTTTTTCATTTATTTCCCATTTTCCTGTCAATATCTTTTTGAGTAGACCAGACTAAATGGTTATAAATGTATACAGTGGCTTCTTTTAATTTTTATAATTTTTATTAAAATTTTTATTTATAGATATGTAAACATTTCTAAATATTTATTATTTATTTTCTAATTTTTTTAATTCACTGATGCTTTTGTTCTTAGCTCTAATAAATTAATGGTCAGGAGGCACACAGAAACCTGATGCTGAAATAACTTCAACATCAGTAATGGGCCATTTTCTGATAAGAAATAGTCTAATTTCTTTCTTTCTTTTTTTTTCACTGTGGCTTGATATTCACCATATCCTATGAGGTCTGATTCTCTTAGAAGAAATTATTACATGATATTCAACCAGGTTAGCTCTAAGTAGTCTAAATGCTTTGGGCACTTTTCATTTCTTAATAATAGTAACAATTTGACATTGATATAGCACTTAAAAGTGTCCAAACCACTTTATATATATTTCCTCATTTGATCCTCATCACAGTCCTCTGTATCATCATGCACATTTTACAACTAAGGAAACTGAATCTCAAAAGAGGTTAAGGAACTTGTCTATCCATAGTCAGTGTGGCAGAGTGCTGAATTTAGTGTCAGAAAAACCTAGGTTTGAATTCTGTCTCTCATACTTCCTAACCACAAGACACTAGGCAAAAAGTGCTCACTCTCTCAGCTTTGGTTTCTCCAAGAGGGCATCTAATACAACCCTTTCATTTTATAGAAAAAGGCATCTAGACCCATAAAGGCAAGGTGGTTGCTCAGGACTCTATAGTAGGAAGCACCCGACATGGGACAAAAACAGACCAGTTCTTCCAGACAGTTCTCTTTCCCTAGCACCCTAAGATAACACTGGCATACGAATGGAATCAGATGAGTTTGGAAGGTGCTTTGCAAACCCAAGAAAGTTAGAAAAGAAGGCACTGCTATTGTTACTATCACATGACCAGGCAGGCTAGGATGTGAACCAAGACCTGGTTGCCTGCTAACCTCCAAGTCCAATGCTCTTTCAACAACAATGTGACCTATCCTAAACCAGATTTACAACGTATCTTCTGATATCCTCCCCCATGCCACTTCTGTACTGAAGTCAGTGATTGTTAGTGCAAGTTCACTCAGTTTGGAAGATTTTGTTGAGCTCTTTGTAGAATGTCTTTGCCTCTTCATCTTTTACAACAAATACTGACACAGCTGTAGTACTGTAAGGTGAGATGGCCCAGTGTCTTACGAATGACTATTCTTAAACCCTCTGGGCACAAGATGAAATCAACTCCACCAATCCTTTATGCTTGAGAAGTACCGTGATGTAGCTAATAAGAGTACCAGACTTTGAGTTAAGAAGTCCTGGGCTCAAAATCCACTTCCAACGTTAGCTTACTTAGCTGTGTGACAACAAGCAACTTAATTAACCTCTTTGAGTTTCAATTTCCTCATCTCTAAAAGGAATAATACCTGTAGTACCTTCTTCATAGGGCTGCCCTGAAGTTCAAAGAGATAATGAATGTAAAGCACTTTGAAAATCTAAAGGTGTTAATATAAATGTCAGCCATTATTAAAGTTTTTGTTATCATTTCTTCTCCAAGGGGAACCTGTGGTTCATCCTTCCTTTAGCTAATTTTCTAGTTTCACAAAAATGTCGGTATTTATATGGTTCAGTGTTTCTGTATCAACTCAATCATTAGACAAAGGTATGAACGGCAGCTAAAAAACATTTATTAAGTAAGCTATGCTAAGCACTGGGGATACAAAGAAAAGCAAAAGTTAGTTTACAACCTAACAGGGGAGACAATGTGCAAACAACTATGTACCCAAAAAAGCTGTATAGAAGGAAATAATAAAGAGATAAGGCATTAGAATTAAGCGAGGCTGGAAAGGACTTCCTGTGGAAGGTGAGATTTAGGCTGGGACTTGAAAGAAAACAGAGAAGTCAAGAGGCAGAGATAAGAAGGGAAGTCATTCCAGGCATGAGGCACAGCCAGTGAAAATGTCCAGAGTCAGGAGATGGAGTATCTTGTGCAAGGAGCAGCAAGGAGATGAGTGTCCCTGGATTGAAGAGCACTTGGTGGGGTAGGGGAACATGTAAGGTGTAAGGTCAGAAGAGGTGTTAGGCTGTGACAGAATATTTTGTATTTGATCTTCGAGGTGACAGAGAGCCACTGGAGTTTGCTGAGTCAGGGAGGATAATATGATTAGATATGCGTCTGGACAATGAAACTGATTCTTAGTGTCTTCTGCTACTATCCCTGTAGAAATAAAAGGGAGCTGCCAAGGACTGAAGGTCATTTAAAATTTATTCTTTGTTTGTCTACCCATAAAGAATTCATCACCTAACCCACTGTTGGTAATAAGCCCTTTCTTATTTGATGAGCTGGTAAGCAGTTACAACCTCAAGAATTACACATGAAGCCTTTGAAATCTGGTGAAGCCTGAGGTGGGACTGTGCTATAGAATGCCCCCAATGACAACTTCTGTATCAGTCTAAGACAGAAGTAGGACTTTGATGGAGATTTTATCATGTAAGCCTTAAACAAACTCAAACACACACACACACACACACACACACACACACACACACACACACACACTTCAAATTCAGTATGAAAGAAATAGTGATCTTTGATTTAGGAACATTTATAGTCAAGTAAAAAAAGTTTTTTTTCCCCTAACAACAAACTCAAGGTTCACTGGCATTTTGTATTGGTCATGGAAAATGAATTACTTCAAAATATTCCAGGAAAAATCAACTAATAAAAGTCTAGAAGACAAGAAATTTTGCCTTAAAGATTGCTTTCTAATTTGAGAGACAGTCTAAAATGAGAAAAGAATTATGAGTAACAGATGAATTAGCACATACTTCAAAGTAAATTATAGCTATAGAGTTGGTAGTTTGGGGGCAAAAAAAATTACCTACTTACGAGATTCACTTCCAGAATTTAGGGAAAGGAATTATTTAAATGGATATATTGAGAGAGGGCAAGAAATATTTGTAGGGCTCATATTTAACAATACTAAGTGTTGCAGAAAAAACACCTTTTCTTGGTCAGGAACTGATATAAGAAGCATGCTGTTTAGTAAGTGAGACTGTTGGTAACTCATTTGCAATCCTTGGTCTAGTTTAGGAGCATTTTCTCCAGTGATAAGACTGGATCAGGAAACACAGCTGGATAGAGGAAGGAAATTGGGGGGAAGAGGGGGGAGAAGGAGAGAGAGAAAAAAAAACCTGTGAGGTTTTCAGGAAGTTCAACCAGATAGGAACTAATGGAATTTGTTTTTCACTCTACTTCCAAGTTACAAAGCAAGTGAAAAAAAGATACACACACAGAAAAATGAAATACCCTCCAAGCAAGCACAGGACAGTTGAGATACCTGCTGCAGGTCTCAGGAGACTCCAGTAATTTCAATTCAATATTTTCGATCATTTCTTTGTCTCTCTGAGAAAGTGCAAACATTTCCAATTCAGGTTCACTCCTATTCCTAAGTCATTGTTTTCCAATTAATATAAAGCACAGAGGGTAAGAAAAGGAATAAGGGAGCTAGAAATGGACACCACCAGTATTTAAATGGAATGGTGAGTTGAAAAACTTTTAATATATATAAATACTAATTCTCAAACAAGTACCTGAAAGCAACTACATTAAATTAGGGTAAAAGTAGATCCATGACTGTCCCTTTTACTGACAAGTTCTTGAGGAAACCTTAAAGGGTATATGATGACAGAAAGTACAACTTATATGTAAAGGAGTTCATTGTACTTTAACTTGGCATAGCAGTGAATGGAGTACAGATTGAACAAGGCTACTATGGAATGAAATTCCACACCCATATTTCTGAAAAAAGTCATTATAAAATCAGGTAGATTTAAAATACTCAGTAAGAATAGGAAACATTATCAGTAAGAAAAGGTTATAAAAGACAAGCCTGATGTCACAAAACAGTATACCTTCCATAACACTAGCAACAATTTTGAAGAAAAACTATGCAAATGTAAATTTCCTAACAATGATTTATCCAGTCCTATTGCTCATGACTCTCTCTCCATGCTCTAGACAAACGGGACTACTTATCATCCCCAGTACAGGTGCTCTGTTTGTGTGACTGAGCATGATATTACCTATGTCTGAAATTCCCCAATGCCATCTCTACCTACTGGAATCATATATATCCTTCAAGAATCCATCTCTAATGCTAATGTCTTCCCTGATCTATCTTGCTAGAAATTAGTTTTCTTTCCTTGAGACACTGAGTAATACTTCAGCTATACCCATCTATGCATTAGTTATTTGTGGAAGATGTGTCATATTATCCCCACCAGACTGTAAACTTCACAAGAACAGAGAGCATTTCTTCATCTTTTTAAATCCACCAGCATCTAACATAGTACTATGAATGTAGAAAATTCTAACTAAATCTCATGTCAATTCCTAAAAATGTCAAATTCCTAAAAATGGCTAGATTAATCATTCACCTCAATTGAGAGGACAGGACTCTACAGACAGCCAATGACTGAGTTACCCTATTAATGCTCTACCTCTCATAAAATAGGAGCCATGAAGGTACTGTTCATTTATTTGCAGAGGCCTATAAAGATACGTACCTATTGTGACTATATAAACTCTATTATTTAAATATGCTTTTCTTATGGGTTCTTATCAGATGCAGATGAAAGGGGGAATGCATATGAATGACTGAGGGAAGTAGTCCACAAAGAACTGATCAATACTGCTTTAAGATGAATAGAAATTACCAAGTAAAATATCAAATGTTACTTCAAATCTGAGAAATTCCTTGGCAGCAATGAATGTATCTAATAACTGCAGTGAATTTGGTATAGAAACTTTCACAAGGCACTCCCCAAAAGTTTTATTATTGATTATAATGAAGCCTCATTAAAAATTCATTTTTATATTCTGTCCAAACCTTTAGTAGAGTTGCTTCCAAAAAATTAAACTGACTTTTATACTGCTTCTCCTAACCACTGCACACCCTCTGGTGGAGATGATAGGAAATTATATGGTCAAGGGGAAAATGAAGAAGAGAAAAGAAAGGAATAAGTGTTTCTCAGAAACTTGATAATCAGTAAGTATTAGCTGAATGGAATCAAAGAATGTCATCATTACGTCAAGACCTGACAGCAAAAAATGATTTCTACAGCCTCAAAAAACTAATATAAACTAGAAAGGGAACAAATGAAGGACAGTGACTTGTCTAAGATCAGAATTTTGTCATAAAGTTGGGAGCAACCTATGCCTAATTTTTGTGTTTTCTGGATCTACTGTAATATAATGTTCTTTCTGTAAGAGCACCTCAATTATGTTATCTCTGCATATTAGAGAACAATTACAAATGCTAACTCTATCCACATCTTTAATTTTCAGATTTACAGAGAAGCAGAATGTAAGTTCTTCATACTGACACAACTGTTCCAGTACCAGCCTCTCAGTATAATCTTGTAATCCAGAAGTTCAGGGTCTAAAACTAATTCAACAGTCAGGATATATTTCCAGTTCCAATACAGTTTAGTTCTAGAGCTTAGTTAAAGAAAGATGCTTAAGGTACTGAGACACATGTCACCTGTCAGCAAAGAGTTGCATTTTACCACGAGGATATGAGGAGGCATAATTTGAAGATTTATCTCAAAGAAAGCTGCTCCAGACTACCTAAAAATAGCATAATCACAGTGTCTCAAGACTTGCAAGAGACCTCAGAGGCCATTTAATCCAACCTATACCTGAATACTTGCTAAGTGATCATACTTAAAAATCTCTTATAAAAGGCACAACTAGAGGATAAAATAACTTTTGGATAGCTCTAACTTTTAGGAAGTACTCTCTTATATCAAGTCTATATGTGCCTATGAAACTCCCTAGTTCTTCCCTCTGGGAACAAGAAGATTATTTCTAATACCTCTTCCATATGATAACCTTCGAAGACTTGAATGGAGCTATATCATCTTCTCCATCACACCTCCCCAATTGCAATTTTCTTTAGGCTAAAAATTTCCTTGTTCCTTTAACCTAACACAGCATGATCTAGATGCCCCTCTCCACCCTGAATGTTTGTCTCTGGACGCTTTTTAATTTATCAATATCCCTACTAAAATGTGGGGCCTAAACTTGAAAATAATACTCCTGAAGTGGTCTGACAAGGACAGAGTACAAGAGGTCAATTACTTCTCTGGTGCTGGTTGATACACATCTCTTAATGTAGCCCAACATTTTGTTAGTTTTTTTAGCTTATTCATCCAAATTAAGTTGGTGATCCACAAAAATCCCCAGATATTTTTCTGGATGAACTGCCTTCTCCATTTTATACTTGTATAGTTGATCTTTTGAACCCAAATATAAAATTTTACACCTATTAAATCTTATCTTTGATTTCAATGGAAAGCACTCTCTCCAAAGTGACCAATAATCTCATTGCCAAACAAACTCTCAAACAGTTCTTATACTTCTTGATCTCTCTGCTGTATTTGATACTGTTAGCTATGCCATCTTTGGGATTCTCTCTCTGCCATGGATTCACATGGCACTGCTTCCTCCAAGTTCTCTTATCTCTCTGACTGTGCCTTCTGAGTATCCCATGCTGGATCACTAACTATATCTTACTGCCCAACTCTGAGCATTTCCCAAGGCTCTGTCCTCTTATCTCTATAATCTCTCTTGGGAAAGCTTACCAGCTCCATGCCAGATGTTCAATTATTACTGATAAGCAGATGGCTCCTCAATCAATGTATCAAGTCCAAATTCTGGGAATCTAGTTCTCATCACAAGCTCTCATCACTTCTTGCTTGAATTATTCCAATACCATTCTAATTGGTCTTCCTGCCTCAAGACTCTCCAATCATTCCTTTACACAGAAGTCAAAGTGGATTTTCCTTGTTTGGTTCAGAACATACTTCTCTCCTACTCCATAAACTCCAGAGGCTCCCTACAACCTTTCTTATCTCTCTATATATTAATACTCTCTACAGACTCTGTGATCTTGCCAGAATGGCTTTCCCTCTATTTGTCACGCATGGCACTCCTGTCTCTATGCTTTTGCAATGGAATTCCCCAATGCCTGAAATATACTCCTCACTTCTGCCTTACGGAATCTGTCACTTCCTTCAGGATGCAGATCAAACACCAACTTCCATATGAAATTTTCTCTGATCTTCCTCACCCTTTATCTGCCAATGACCTCCTTCCTTAATCACCTTATAATTTATCCATTGTGCTTTATTTCTTTAACTACCTTTTATTTACTTTGTCTTTGTTCTGGATATATATCTTCCTTGATGGAATGTGAGTTTCTTGAAGGTAAGGATGTTTTCATTTGTTGTCTGTTTCCACAGCCCCTAACACAATGCCCATATATAGTCACTGATTAAAAATACTTATTAGTTGATTGTCCTGCACCATGGATACCACCAAACAGATGTTCCATAGGTGTCTCAAACTCAAAATGTTCAAACTATACCCATACTTCTCCCATGAACCTACCTTTTCTCAAAACCTGCCTATGGGTGGGGTAGTGGGGTGGGGAGCCAAGATGGCAGAGTAGAAAAATTCACATTACTAGATCTTCTCCCACAGCCCATAAAATACCTATAAAGAAAGACTCTCAACAAATTCCAGAGCAGCAGAAGCCACAGAACAACAGAGTAGAGGAAAATTCCAGCCCAGGGGAAACATCTGTCGCACTGGATACAGAGCAAAGCCCAGCCTTGGCAGGGGGGCTCTGGGAGGAGGACGAGAGCAGCCCTTGGGTCTGGAATCCCCAGTCGCAGTAGCAGCAGTTTGCAGATCCCTCAACTCGCAGGTCAGTGAGAGGGTTTTTTCAGCTGGCCAAGAAGGGAGAAGGGCCTTCCCATAGCTACGGCCTCAGGCTACGGCCTGCAGAGGTCACAGAGGTCCCATTGGGCCGGCTGCAGCAGCTTCCACAGTAGCTCCTATAGCAGCAGGCATCCATTGCTGGATCCTAAAACCCTTGGGGGCACTGAGCAGCTGATTCTTACCTCAGTCCTGTGTGGTGGCCCTGCCCCCACCTAATACTCCTGAGGGATCTGAGCAGCAGTCTTTATCTCACACTGAATGGTGGCCCTGCCCCTACAGCTTATCTGAATCTCAGCCCACAGTGCTGGCTTGGTTGAACTGGAGGCCAGGTGGTTGTGAAGACAAAACTCTATTACTCAGATTCAGGGCACAAAAATTCCTGCTTGCTCCCAGACCAGTGTACACACTTGATTGTACCACCCTGGAGGAACTGAGATCTCACAGACCCCCAGAGTATACCCTACTCTTGACAAAGGACCTAAAAGTCAAGTAACTGGTTGGGAAAATACCCAAAAAAGGGGGAAAAAATATAAGGCTATAGAAGGTTACTTTCTTGGTGAACAGATATCTTCTCCCATCCTTTTGGATGAGGAAGAACAATGCTTACCATCAGGGAAAGACATAAAAGTCAAGGCTTCTGTATCCCAAACAACCAAAATAAATATTCAATGGACTCAGGCCATGGAAGAGCTCAAAAAGGATTTTGAAAATCAAGCAAGAGAGGTGGAAGAAAAATTAGCAAGACAAATGAGATGCAAGAAAATTATGAAAAGTGGGTCAACAGATTCCTAAAGGAGACCCCCAAAAATGC
>JAQQSK010006441.1:0-14432 GCA_028658325.1 Potorous gilbertii
AAAAAAAAACCTCAATTCTTTCTTAAGCAGTTTCTTTTTCATTTGAGAAGCTATATGGTGGTAAATATTTAACAATATGCTCTCAAAAAATGTACCTATTTGTGTTTTTGAGTTTAATATGCATTATCAACATTTTCTTCATCACTTTCCTAAGTCTAGACAGTCAACAAAAATATAAATGAAGCCCTGATTTTTAATAGTTGACAATTTCTGAGTTGCAAAGCACACTGAAAATTCAAGTCTGGGGATAGTTTTAACTGTAAGCACCTTTTCCTATCATTCCTTTAGAATTCAGTGCTCCCTGGTAGTTTCCTATTTGAAGAACTAACCAGTTGTGCTCTAAGAAACGATGAGCTTAATGGTTTCAGAAAAACTTGGGAAGACTTACTTGAACTGATGCAAAGTAAAGTGAGTAAAACTAGAAGAACATTAGACTCAATAACAGCAAATTTATATGATGATCAACTGTGAATGATATAGCTCTTCTGATCAATACAATGATCTAATACATTTCTAAAGAACCCATGATGAAAAATGCTATCCATCTCCAGAGAGAGAGATAACTGATGGAGCCTGAGGGAAGATAAAAGCATAATTTTTTAACTTAAAAATATTGCTTGCTTTTTTATTTTTGCATCATGGCATGATTTCACATGTATAACTGATATCATGTTTCTTATCTTCTCGATAGGTAGAGGATAGGCAGGAGGGAGAGAATTTGGAACTGAAAATTAATTAAAAAGTAATGTTAAAAATAAATAAATAATAAATTTATTTAGGAAAAAAAAAGAATTGACCAAGTCTATCCCACTGTCACTTTAAAGAGCAGACAAAAACTCAGGATCATATGGCCATGGAAACAGTTATTTAGTTTAATATTGTATGGTGACTGGTACTTAGCAGATGCTTAATAAAAGATAATGGATTGACTAAAAGTAGTAGGCCCAGGTTTCCAGCTCACTGCCCAGTGTTCTTTTCTTTCAACCCAAAGGGGGCAAGATGGATATTCTCTATAGTATTGCTTAAAAAGCAGTCTCATTAGGATGGAGGCGACCAGGGCACAAGTATTTAGAGGGACAGTGTCTGTTTTCTGAGCTTAAGTTACAATAAGAATCTATAAGAACGATTTCTTTCCTCTCTCTAGGGCCCAGATAAAACTCTTTCCTGTCCCAGTCTCATCTTGCTCCCACAAGAAGCAGTGGACAACAGGTAACCCAGTGTTTCTGCTGTTTCCCAATAGAATTAATTGTATTGCTTGCAGGGCACATAATTACTTGGTGACTCTGGCTCTAAGTACAGTAGGAATTCAGAGGAGGCATGTTTTAATGGAGTCTGGAAAAGAGTTATGGAAGAAAGACATGAAACATGATTTTTTTTTGTGTGTGAGAGTTTGATATTGCTGACTTCAGGTCACTTCACAGCTAGCTAGATGGCATCATGTTGGTTCTGGCCTTGGAGTCAAGAAGACAGTCACTAGCTGTGTGATACCACTCCTTTGAGCTTCAGTTTCCTCATCTCTAAAATGGGCATAAAAGTCTTATAGCATTGTTGTAAAGACTGAATGACATAATATGTATGTATATCTATATCTATACCTATATCTACATATCAATAACTTGGCAAACCTTAACATGCTATAGAAATTTTAGTTCTTATTATCATTGTTAAATTTCTGCTTTTCATTCTTAATAGAGACCCTCCTCCCCATTGTTCTCTCCTCTAGCCCTGAGTCCAACCATCTACAAGTCTAGACCTTCAGAAGTCCTCTTTCCTTCTGCCAGAGCCATAAACAGCTCTAAAAAGTTACACGTGACCACAGCAACAATCTAATTTTCTGAAATGTGAGTCTGAAAAGCTTAGCACACTTAATAGGAGCAGAGATAGATAAGCAGTCTTAAAACCCTTCAATATGCCATTTCCAAAAATCCATCTCTAACGAGGCATAGCTAACAAAATGTGCATGGTGATTATTTATTCTGCCAGAGATTCCCAAGGTGATAGAATCGGTTGCTTGTGAAATTTGTTGTGACAAACCATCCCTGATTATGTAAACCCTGTGCTGCGCCTAGACCAGGGAGGCACTGCTATTGACTGAAGTGTCTGATCAACTATTTCTGCAAATGGCAGAATATAGATGGAAGTCAATGTCGAGTTATTAGTCACGAGTCATTACCTGGGACTGTGATCAGAGATGCTGGCTGCTGAGTCGTGGAAATGTTAAGTAGGGAAAGAGATAAAAATCCTACTGTTTACGGTGGAAAGGCAGGTGACTGCTTCAACAGGAATGCCAAACACTAGCACCAAGGAACTAGGTATATATGTAAGGGTGAAAATGCAGCTTTGTTGGGCAATGATCCCCAGGTCCCTCATACCTCCATGTTTTTGCTTGCTATTTCCTACGTCTGAATATCCTCCCTATCTTCTTTCAACTGTTAAATTCATCTTTTAGAGATCAAATATAGAGTCTACTGCCTCTTTAATCAAATATAAAATCCTCTACCTGGCATCCACAATCTGGCTCCTACTGACCTTTTCAGTCTTACCTCATGTTTTCCCACCTCTGGCACCTTCTACTGTAGCCCAGCTGGCCAACTCATCCAAATCTCGTAGTTCAATCCCACATTTTCCCTGTTACAGAATGAGAGTACCCAACAATTCCCTTTCATTCTGGATGTGGATCCTAACATCATGTGTTTGCATTCAGGAAGCACTGCATGTTTCTGAAATCATTGCCAGCATACTTTTCCTCTAGCGAGGATATGAGTATGATTCCCGTTTGTGGAGGGCAGAGAATAGAGAGATTGGGTTTTAATGATGGGTCAAGGAGCAGATAGAAAAGAATTTACAGGGCTAAACCTGTTACCTGTAGCCGATAGGCTTGTATTCAGACCATGGGTCCTTCCTCTAAATCAAGTGGCCTATCTGATCTCAGGGACGGGGTCTGGAGAATTTTAACTGGTTGCTGTTTACTGAGTTTCAGAAAGCAAATTAGCAACATTCTTCATAACATCCATGCGCATCCTTTTAAATACTAAAGATAGTTTCTCTGCTCCTAGAAAAGTCCTCTATAGACCCCAGACACTTCCTGTTATTCAGGATTGCCTCTCAGCTCATCTTTTCAGTAATACTCCAATTAGGGTCAACAATCCTCTTCATTATGTATCTTTTCCTTGAGCAATGAGGTAATGCTTCATTCATCAAAATTTTATCTCCTGGTTATGCTACTAGCAATCCCTTTAGAGTACTCCACTTACATTATCAACAAGAATAAATTGGAGAGTTCAATATTACTGCAGAGTTAGCCATTCGTTAGGGCTTATTTTGTCAGTCTCCTACAGTTTGAAGCCATGAGGAGGTGGGCACAGTAGCCACCACCTGCTGACAAGGCTAGCAGCCAGGAAGGCCAGAAGCATCTCAAGTAGTCTCTGGGTGAATGACCGCAGAGGAGTCAGTGTTGCCTGAGGCACTCAGAAGCAGTCCAAGGCTAAGTCACTGTTCCTTGGAGGATCAGTTCTGGTGGTAAAGTGGTCATTCTCATTCTTCAGTCTTCTCTGTCAGGTATAGAGAAGATCATGATTTTCTTGGAGGATTTCATTCTGGACGCTAGGTTCTCTTCTATATGTTGCATAACTCAGGATTAGGGAAACTGAGGGCTCTCAAGAGATCATTGAATGGGCCTCCAGTAAGAGAGCTGGTTACCTACTCTCCACCTAAAATTCTCTGAAGAGAGAATTCCATTGGGGTCACACATGTAACAGACTTCAAGTAATCAGGTCCAAAACATCTTCCTCCTCCTTTTCTCCTAGATGATGATGATGATGATGATGATGATGATGAAAAACCATAATAACTGACACTTGAAGGTTTCAAAGTATTTTACTTATTGCACCATTTGAAACTCACAGCAACCTTTCTAGTAACGATTATAAGGAAGATTGGGCTGGACTTATTCCCTTAATCTGAGATTTGGATTAAATGAAAGGAAGTGGCCTCTGACTGTGAGGCTTGGGAAGCTCAGAAACATGGTAACAAGTGAGGCTGAGGGATTTTAAAGAAAAAGAGATCTATGTGCTTGGGAATTCAGCTTAGGAAACTGACATAAGAAGTGACATTTTGCCTCCTTGAGATACCTCCAGCCCCTTGATATTGTCAAAATGCTTCCAACTTTTCTTCTGGCCAAATTCACAATTCTAGTTATAAGACCACAGGCTTTAAGGCCTTCTAGGGTTACTGAAATGACACTTTATAAACAGTCAGAGGGGTGGGCCCATTTAGATTCCTTCTGCTAAACAGATGAAATGTGTTACTTGGCCAATGAAAGAAAAGCACATTGCAAACTGAGCCCTTCCGTTGACCACAATCCCAAAATCTTTTAATAAACAAGAGAGAAATTTTACTTCATTTGGTTAGGTGGCCTTATGGGATCCTAAAGAACAGATAATGCTTCAGGGTCTTAGATCTACCCCACCAAAATGCACCCTTGTTTCCCAAACCCACTTGTTTTCACAGTGAAAATAGTAGTTTGCTTCAGTGTAGATAATGTTTGCCAAGCAAAAGAATGGTATGTTTTCTGTAGATGGGGTGGAGTAAGTTCTCAATCTCCAGGAATGGGAACAGTGTAGGACTAGCCACAAGGATTCAACCTGCCCAGCTTCCAGACCCTTCCTGAAAGCTGGTATTGCAGCAGGGACAGGTTGATTGCAGGTAATATGGACAATTAACTTTCCACAAAGTGAACCAGGTAAAATCTCATAATGTCTCACATTGAGACAGAGGGAGGACTTTTTTCCCCATTCCTATATCCACCTCTTTGATTTCAAGCACAGAAAATTCTGATTTCTTCATAGGCTAGGCTCCAAAGAACTAAAGTTGAAGGTAATTCGAAAAATAATAGAGAGGCATACAGCAGGCATGAGCAGACCTTAATATAATGCCAATAAAGAATTGTATTGGAGAAGATGTAAAATGGATGCTAGCTGAGAAGTATCTGAAAGGAAAAAGATGTCCGTTAGTCTTAAAGAATTCAATGGCTATCTTAGCAATAATGAGAAATTTAGAGGACAGTTCCCCATATGTTGGGTGTATCCCTGTGGATGGTTTATGAAAGGACATGAATAGGAGTTATGCAGGATGAGGAGTGGTTATGACTGGGTTGCCATCTGCACTGTTATAAAAGGTACCCATATCAGTGATTTCTAAGAGTCATCACCATGTTGAAATATTGGAGTATACCATAGGTAGCTAGGTGGATAAAACACCAGGCCTGGAGTCAGGAAGACTCATCTTTCTGAGTTCAAATCTAGCCTCAGATACTTACTTGCTGTGTGACTCTAGGCAAGTCATTTTACCCTGTTTGCCTCAGTTTCCTCATTTGTAAAATGAGGTAGAGAAGGAAATGGCAAACCACTGCAGTAATTTTGCCAAACAAAAGCCCAACAGAGTCACACAGGGCTGAAATGACTGAACAAGAAGAATCATAGGCCAAGAGGTGCTTCAATGGAGGGATGAATAGGAGTTAGTGTGGTATAGTAGAAAGAATTTAAAGTTAGAGGAGTATGGATAGGACACGGATCTAGGCACAAGGACCTCCCATTGAAGAGACTGCCTATCAATGTGTTTTCCTTGAAATACAGAGAGGAATGTGTACCTAGCAAGAGGATGACCAAGATTGCTCATTATAGTGAATCAGGGTTTGAGTGTCTTTTGATATTTTCATTACTGATATTTTTACAGTCATCATGTTTATTCACTTCACTTACTACCGCTTTATACAAATCTATGTTTCTCTGAATTCCTCATATTTGTTGCTCTTAATCATGTAGTACTATTTCATTATATCTATGTATTACAACTTATTTAACCCTTCTACCATCTAAGGACAGCTTTTCTGTTTCCAGTTTTTTTCTTTTTTTAATTTGTTTTTGTTACCAAAGGAGTCATGCTGAGAATATTTTGTTGCATGTCAAACCTTTCCACTGTTGACCCTCTTGGGATATTTTCTGGGATCCACTTGATACAAGCTAGTGGATGTACTGAAAGAAGGCTGACTACAATGAAAAGAATGGAAACCATGCCCTTTGAAGATTAACCATTCCCTAGTTTGAAGGAACTAGGAATGTTTACCTTGGAGAAACAAAAAAGACTTAATGGGGATATCATAGGGACAGGTTCTGAATCTTGATTTCACTTGTATTGGGAATAGCTAGGTAAGAAAGCTCCCTGTACTAATGTGATTCAATATGTTCTCTGCAACTTCCCATCTCTGAGAATTGCCCAGAGACCTGAAAGGCTGTGATTTGCCCAGGTCTCACAGCAAATACATTCAAAGGCAGGTCTCCCTGGTACAAAACCAGTTCTCTATTTTACCACACTGCTTCTCTTTGTAAGATTTAGAATAGGATGACCCAGACTCATATCCAGACTCTACCATTTACTGCCTATATGACCTTGCACATTTAATTTTTCTGAGCCTAAGTTTTCTAAATTATAAAATGAAGGGGTTGGATTATTTGACCTTGAAGATTCCTTTTATTTATAAATTTGTAATGATACGAAGTTTGAATTCTAACCCAGCTTCTTCCCCCAACCTACTTCTATAAAACTCACACTTCCTTACTTCTGTTTTCTCAGTCATGCTGACTTACCACCCCTATGCTGGATCACCAGGAAAACACATTATGATAACCTTTCTCTTATGTAGGGAGAGGCTACTCACAGAACTGGTCCTTGAGAAAGAAAGAGCCAAGAAGCAGAAGAGACAGCATAAGATTATAGGGTACAAAAGATGTAAGGTGTGCTCAGGGTTTAAATTTGAGGAAAAAAGGTTAAAAAGAACCAGTGACATCAATTGATCAGGAGCTGCTTCTGGTCCTTCTGTTTTTCTCCCTGATGAGATTGTAATAGAAAAGCCAGACCCCTGGGCAAGACCAGGGTCACAAGGCAAGTGATGAGGCAGAAGAGGCTGGTGTTTGTTGCTTGTCCTTCATTCTAGAAGAGAACAGTGACATCAGGCAGTTGATGCTATAACATACAAGTGAATTGGATTTAAGTGAGGGAGGGCTATGCAAGGTTACCAGCCTCACTTTCTCCTCTGGAGCCCTCGGGGTCCAGTAAACCAGATATAGGATGCCTGGAAATGGTCCAGGATGCAGTGGGGGACCTTGGATGGAATGGAGATAGGATGAGCTGGAAAAGAAATCAGCATCTGAATCCAGAGACTCTCCCCAACCCTCTATCTCAATAATCCCCAAATATTCTCATCTCTCTGCTCTGGAAATGGATCGTGTACTTTGCTAGGTATCCCTCACTCTATTTCTCTGCACCTGGGGAACCACTCCTCATCCCCGATTCCATATGTCTGCTGCTCCAACTCTATCCTGGCTTCTGTGCTCTCCTGATCCCCCCTTTCTCAATCCTACTCTGTCACATGCCTCCTCCTTGCAGTCTCCACCTCCCCTTCTCCAGGGTTTGTGTATGGAATGGTGAGGGGCAAGAGTGGAAGTAGGAGAGAGTTTCTTCTCTTCCAACTTGTGGTGCTGCCTTCTGGGAAAGAGATGCAGAGGTCCTTCTCCACATTCTTGCCTTCAGCAGGGAGGGGTTCTCCTAGATCTAGTAGTAGCATCACAAAGGAACAGTCCGGTCTACCTGCCCCTCCCTGGAAGAGGAGCTAAAGGTCATTTGAGAAATCTTCAGTTCAGAGTCCAACAAGGGACTAGATGTTGATACTATAGGAATCCATGAGTGAAATGGCAGTAAAGAAACTTGCCAAATCCCAGTTGGAAAGGCTGGGGGGAGGTCTAAGTCCAAGGATTTCTGAGCCTAGAATTGTTTATAGATTGGGAAAAGCTGGAGGCTGTTGGTATATTGCCAGTGCATTTATTTATACATGTGTATGTATGTACACATACATATACACATTCACATACATATTGGCATATTTATGCATGTAATATGTAAAAATACTATATATAATATAATACATGAAATATACTAAGCATATGTGTGTATATCATATATTTGGTTTTAGGCTCTTTTTTTCTTCATTGGTCATGACTAATAGTAATAAGAGCTAACTTTATATGGCACCTCACCTATCATGTAATAGGCAATATATTAAGTGCTTTAAAGTTATTATTTCATTTGATCCTAACAATATTTCTGGAAGGCAGATGCTGTTATCATCCCTATTTTACAATGGAGGAAACTGAGACCAACAGAAGTTAAATGACTTACTCAAGGTCACATAGCTAGTAAGTGTCTGAGGTCAGATTTGAACTCTCTTTTTCCTATATATGAGAAAAACCAGTCTAGAATAGAGCCTTAGAGAACATCCATTCTTAAGGGCTAGGAGATGAATGATGATCCAACAAAGGAAACTGAGGAATGGTCAGATAGGTAGCAGGAGAACCAAGAAGGGGGAGTCACAGAAGCCAAGGAAGGAGACAGTATGATGGGAGAAAGTGACCAACAGCATCAAAGTTGTGGAGAGATGAAAGAAAGTGAGGACAAAGAAAAGGCCACTGGATTTAATACTTAAAGGATTGTTGGTAACTTTGGAGGGAGAAGTTTCAATTAAGACCAGAAGCCAGAATGAGAAAGGTTATAGGAGATTCCGAATGCAGAATGAAGCAGACTCTTTTCTCTTTTGTCATGTTTTGGTTTGGTTTGGTTTTTCTCCTGATTTCTCCCATTCATTTTAATTCTTTTATGCAACATGACTAATGTGAAAATGCATTTAATAAGAATATTTGTGTAGAACACATATAAGATTGCATGCTGTCTTAGGGAGAAGGAGGAGGAGAAAATTTAAAATATGGAAGTGATGGTTGAAAACTGAAAACAAATAAATTAATAAAAAAAGAAAGTTTAAAAAAGGTTATAGGGAGGGGGGGAAGTCAGAGTTTAAAAATATATAAATACTTTGTGGAGTAAACAGTTCTAATGCAGATCACAGGACAATGGCTCATGTATTTTTATTTGCTAGATTGAATACAAAGTTCTCAGCTTGGTATTTAAGACCATTAACAATCTGGATTAAGTCCACATTATCAGCCTTATTTCCCTTATTCCTACTCAAGAACATGACATTCTAGCCAAGGTGTACTAGTAGTTCTTTTCTGAATTCAGTATGCCATCTCTAGCCTTTTTATATTCAAATATACCATTCCACATCCCAAGAATCCACTCTCTCCTCTTTTCATGGAAAGGCAAAATTCTGTAGAGAGAAGAATGGTAGTCTTGGAGTCAGGGAGACCATGTCATTTCTAAGGTTTATTAATTTTACCTTTCTGAGTCTTATTTTCCTAATCTGTAAGATGGGGTAACAATGGTAGCAAATCTCAAAGGGCTATTGTAAGGATCAGATTCTATAACTTATGGAAAATAGTTCTTGAAACTTAAAGTGTTATATAAATGTCATTCCTATGATCTTTGCCTCTCATAATCTTTATCTTTCTAGAAAGTTCAGCTCAGGTGCTCCCTCCTCCAGGAAGACAATGTTTCCCATTATTAGTACTTTCTCCCTCCTCTAATTGTTTGTTTTTACTTCCAGGGGCGAGGTAGAGCCAACTCTAACCAACTTGTGAAAGTCCATTATTAAGTATTCAGTGTGACCATTTATAGCTGGAAACTGGCAAATGCTACAAATCAGGTCTCCATTAATAATTTTCATGCTTGTCTGGACCTAAGAAAGTGATGAAGGAAAATGTCAATGATGTGGTTTAATTTAAAAAGTGTATTTTGCAAGCATTTTTGTAAACCAATTGTTAAAGATTTACCAGCACCCCAATTTATTCCTCTGTCTATATTATATATCTTCAATGGAATGTGAGCTCCTTAAGGACAAAGACTGGTTTGTTTTTTAGTAGGGAAGGAGAGGGGTTGGTCTTTGTATCCCCAGAATGTAGGAGAGTATCTTACATATAGTAAGTGCTTAACCAAATCTTAGGGAGATTGGATGACTCTTTAATATAGACTAATACAACAAATGTTTAGCACCAAGAGTTAGAATTTCTTTATCAAGAGTTGGTTGGTTATTGTCCTTCATTCTTGAAGAGGACCAAAACGACATTACTGTTAGAGTCAAATTACAGTGTGTCTGATTGTGTCTGATCAGTCCAATACAAGCTCAGAATGCTCTACCACAGGTAGTCCATGTGAACATTCAGTGTGGATACTCTAGATTGGCACATCTTGTGTTTCTTTTGAGTTATTTCAATTCTGCTTTGCTCATAGATCACAGCACATTTTCTGGTGAGGGCATGCCATACTGGGCAGTCCTGTGCTAGTATCTTCCATGTCACACAATCAATTCCTAAGTTCTTAAGAGAAACCTTGAAAATGTCCTTGTATCAATTTTTCTGACCACCATGTGAGCGCTTGTCCTTTGTGAGTTTTTTGTGAAGCTTTGTGAGTTCTCCATAAAATAGTCTTTTTGGCAAGTGTACATTTGCAATTATCATTCCCTTTTCTAGTGTCAACTAGAGTTTCTAGTGGGGAAGATAGATGTCACAGTGGATAGAGTGCTAGGCTTGGAATCAGGAAGACTCATCTTTAAGTATTCAAATCTAGCCTCAGATACTAGCTGTGGGATCCTGGACAAGTCACTTAACTCTGTTTGTCTCAGTTTCCTCATCCGTAAAATGACCTGGAGAAGAAAATGGCAAACTACTCCAGTATCTTTGTCAAGAAAACTCCAAATAGGGTAATGGAAAGTGAGATACTACTGAAATGACAGAACAACAACAAAATTTCTAGTCTGGTAGATTAGGGAATCGTTGTTGATCTAGTCTACGTAACTTTCACCAGTGTGGTATGGTGGATAGAACTGGACAAGGAGCCAGGACAAACTGGGTGACCTTAGGCAAGTCACTCAACATCTCAGTGCTGTAGACAACTCAGTTTTTCCAATTTGGGAGGGGATGCCCCTCAAACACTGATTTGAAATTGAGTATCTACTTATCTCCATTTGTGTTCTATCCCCCTTCCCCAACAAAGCATAACTTCCTTAAGGGCAGAAATTGTTCAAATGTTGCTCTTTGTATAGTGCCTGAGATATCATAAGTGCTTAATAAATGTTTGTTGATGGATAAATTGATTTATAGAACTGATGCCTCATCTTTGATTCAAATATCTCCACATAATTATCATTTGTACTAATATTTTACATGCTACAACAAGATTCCATGGAAAACCTTACAAACAGCTTTTTGTCCAGCACACACACACACACACACACTCACAGAAAATAAATTCCACAGAGTTCAAAATGGCATATTGTGGCCTAGACTAAGCTGCTAATGTTGACTTGGCTGCCAAGTGATTTCATCCTCTGGTGTAGACCTTTTAACCTCCTTTCTCTCTCCCACTCCAATACACTTGAGGCTCTTCTGTTGTGAAAGTCAGCTGTTGCTAAAGTGAAATGCCCCCAGGGTAAAATCCACCCTCAGCTGACAGTTGACTCTTCCTTTGGGGCCTTGCTGAAGGGACTTCAGTTGTTTCCTTATATGGGAGTTGGATTCTCTGAGCAAGGCTGATGCCAGGAGATGAGAGAGAGTCTGTCAAAAGCGACAGCAGTTCTTAGTTTGCTTCCAGGGTGAGATTTTTACAGCTTCAATAAGGGGTGTTTTCTCCCTGGAGTAAGACCTTGGCATGAGACGGATGGTTACCATGTACACAGTGATAGTTACGAAGTTGGTCTTCAACAGATAGTGCTTTCTGCTCAGGGGATTGATTATCTGTGTGGGCAGTTGCTTTAGGGTTTTCTACATTATGAATGAAGGGAAAACCTTTAGATGCCCCAGTCCCCAGGATCTATGAATGCCCTGGCTAAAATAGCCACTGAAGGGACCAAGAGAAATCTCAATTTGCTTATGAAATGAGCAGACTGGCCCTGGGATTCAAGTCCCTAAAGGAGGATGTTTAGGAGACTCTGAAGACATGTTTAAATCAATCCACATTTAACACACATAGGCAACAGTTTACCAAGCAAAATTTTAAAACCTGATTTTATTCAGGAAACTTCCAGTGTCTTCAGTAACATTTCCATACAAATAGTGGCACCACACAGATGACTAAATTAAGATGTACTCTCTGACTCTGGCAACGTTGTCATTTAAAACAATTACTGTATGATTTCCTTTTCACATAGTCAAAGAAACCATGCTGAAAGGATTTAACGCATTTATTGTGTTGGAGCTTAAGCAGAGACCTGCTTTGCTAGGCTTGAAAAACAAAGCTGGCCAATTTTGTTTCTCCTTTATCCAAGGTGTGATGGATCCAGGTTGGAAAACGGTGACCTCCAGCAGCAGGCTGTTCAGCTCTCTGGGAAATAACTCTGCAGATAAGTGGATGCATTTCCCTTGATGCAGCAGAAAACAAAGCCCTATGCCAGGAGAGTGCTAATCCCCTTTGATGTGCCTGCGACTGATTTTCTGTTTCAGAAAGGGAAGCTCAGGGAACCTGGGGCAAGACCAAGAATGTTTGAAATCAGCAGAGCAGAGAAGCCTGTCTTGCCCAATCAGCCCTAGGATCCTCTTCTTTCACAAGCTACTTTCTCAGGTAACCTTGTGGTTTCACAATGATCTCCCTACCTTACCCCCTCTCCCAGGACAAGGTGAAGCCTGAAACTGCAGCACCATTGATTTCTGGGATTAGTGTCAAACAGCCAGTCCCCAGAGTTCACTCCTCAGGCACCTCCAGCCTGTGGCATAGTGAAAAGATTAGTGCGTAGTTATAAAGGAGGCTGAAATTCAAGTCTTGGCTCCATGTTATACTTGCCTCAGTTTCCTCATTTCTAAAGTGGGGAGGGGTGTTTAGACTGTTGTGTTGTTGCTCAGTTACATCCAATTCTTTATGACCCTATTTGGGGTTTTCTTGGCAGATATTGGAATGGTTTGCCATTTCCTTCTCCAGCTCATTTTCTAGCTGAGGAGACTAAGGCAAACAAGGTTTAGTGACTTGCCCAGTGTCACACAGCTACTAAGTGTCTGAGGCTAAATTTGAACTCAGGAAGGTAAGTCTTCCTGACTCCAGGGCCCAGCCCTCTCTATGCACTGTGCAACATAGCTGCCCAAGGTGTTAGACAAGGGGTGGGGAACCTGCTACCTGAAGGCCACAAAAGACCAGCCCTTTTTGGATTCAGTCAAAGGGCCACACGTGAGGACCTAGAGGACCACATGCAGCCTCAAGGCCACAAGTTCCCTACCCCTGACCCTTAGACTGCATGGTTTGGCAATTTGATGATTTGGAGTCAGGGAGACCTGGATTCAAATCCTGCTTCAGACACTTAATGTCACCTTGGGCACTTGACTTCTATGACTCCATAAGCTCTCAGAGTGGAATGAAGAATGTTGATTTTGAAGCTCCCTTTAAGTGCTAGATTTATGACCTTATCATCCTCAGCCTCTTTTCATCTCTGACAGTGTCTCCAGCATGCTTCGTGTTTTCTAATGGGACATGCAGTGGGTTTTGATATATCGAAATTATCTACCAATTCATCCCCAAATCCAGCTTCTTTCTCCAGGCTGTCCTGGTCGGCAGGCTATCTCTAGCAAAGCAAGGTTTGAGGTGAGAGAGCTGAAAGTTAGTAACTTTCTTCCTCTTCTATTCTAGGAAGGAAGCCAGCGTTCACCATCCCCTGATGATGAGTAGGGTTAGGGCTGCCATGCTCTTTACTTTGGGAGACCTCCGCTATGGACAGCTAGGAGTTCTTCTGGGAACTCGATCGCAATGATGCTAGCAACATTTCTATAAAATAATAATACAAATATATAATATTGATTATGGTAAGAATCACAGGTAACAGCTATGTAGCACTTACTATGTACCAGATACTGCACTTTTTTGTGTGTTCATCCTTCATTGTCAAAGAAGACCAGGACACCAGAGAAATGATGACATGACTCGCACTTAACTTTGTTTTGAGTGAGGGAGGGCTGTGCAGGTCACCAGCCTCACTTCTCCTCCAGAGCCATCTGAATCCAATGACCAGATACTCATCAGGATGACTGGAGATGGCCCAGGATGCACTGGGAGATTTTGGCCTTTTTTGACTAAGCCCTATTCAGGTACTCACTTAGAGAGAGGTGATGCCCATTCAGTGAATAGGCCTCTTTAAGAAGTAATCAGGGAATGGATCTTTTATTTTATTTTTAAAAATTAATTAATTTGTTTTCAGTTTTCTACAATCACTTCCGTATATCCTAGACTTTTCCCCCTTCCTCCCTTCCTCCCTGAGACAGTGTACAATCTTATATAGATTCTACACACACACTCACACCAAACAAACCTTCACTCTAGTCATGTTGCATAGAAGAATCAAAATGAATAGGAGAAACCATGAAAAACAAAACACTGCCTCTTTTCACCTTCACAACAATCCAGGGAGAAAGGCACTGTTATTGTCACCATTCTATAGACAAAGAAACTGAGGC
>JAQQSK010006442.1:0-14432 GCA_028658325.1 Potorous gilbertii
AGATTGGTGATAGGAGAAATTAGAATGCTCAGTGTACTGGGGTGGGGGGAGGGGACAAAAGGGGAGAAAATTTTGGAACCAAAAATTTTGTGAAAATGAATGTAAAAAGTTAAATAAATAAATTTATATTTATAAAAAGAGTAAAGAATTTATTCAGTTCTATTGTCTACTACAGAATCAGGCACTGATATAAATATTGTTTAAAAATAGATCTCCTGTCTTCAAGGAACTTAAAGTATAGTAAGATGTTAAGGCAACAACTGTGATAGCTATTATGTATAATATTAAATTTTAATAGCTTTAGTTACAAAAGACAGTGCTATATGTGGTGAGAAGAAGGCAAATCATTACCAACAAGAGAAAATGGCCTTGGAATAGAACTTAAAAGAATGGGCAGTAATTCAATAATAAGCGCTCGTATTTGTATAGTGTTTTCTTTACAACAACTTTGTGAAGTGAGTAGCGTACACATGATTATCCTATTTTTATAGATGAGGAAATTGAGACTCTGAAAGCAAAAGGGACTTATTCAAGGTCTTACAGCTTCTGAGATAGAATCTAAATCACCTCATTCTAAATCTAGTGTTTAATCCAATAAAACCTCCTTTCTCTAATTAGAGAAAGTGAAGGAAAAATGAAAGTTCCATGTATAAGAAATAGCATGCGTAAAGGCATAGGGTATGTTCAGGGACAGAATTGTCTGAATCATGCAGTATATGGAGAAAAATAATAAAAAAAAAATAAAAGGTAGGAAATGTTGAATGGTACCATAGCCTTGAATAACTGGAGAGTTACTTAATTTTTTTGTAGATGAGTAATATGATTAGATCTATATGTAAGAAAAATTATTTGGTCAGTAGTATGAAAAATACTTAATACTGACCTATATTAGCATGGTAGTGGTTGGAATAGATAGACCAATTCAAGAGATCTTGATGAGATGGAATTAACACAATAACTGATTGACTGTGAGAAGTACTTGAAATAGAATGGCAAAGATAATTCGAAGGTAATGAACAAAGGAAAATGAATGAGTATTTGTGCTATGGGTAGGGGTAGGGGAATGGAGGCAGGGAAATCAGAAGGAGGAATAGGTTAAGAGGGAAAGCAATTCGTTTGGTCTTATATATGTTTAGGTGTAAGGTACCAGTGGGTCATCCAGATAGAGAAGTTATATCAACAGTTGAATAAATGAGTTTGAAGCTCAGAAGAAACATCACGACTGGAGCTATAGATTTAGGAGTTATAACTTGGTGGTAGTAGTTGGAGCCTTTCGAATGAATGAGATTGTCAAAGGAAAGAACGTAGAGAGAAAGGAGACTCTTGTGGAAAACCCCACTTCAATGGCTGATGATGAGGTAACCAGCTAAAGAAAAAGACAAGAGCCAATTAGGTAACTGGCAACTGGGGAGTGTGGTGTCTCTGAATTTAAGGGAGGAGACAGTATATAGTGGAAAATATGTGAAATGGTAATAATCCGGGTCAATGTCATTACTTTTATCCATTTCTCACATTTAAGAGTTATCAATTTAGTTAAATAGGTTGGAATTGTTATAAATGTGTGAGTATTTCTTCCTCCCTTAAATCTGTCTGATCTATCAAAAGTGATGCTCTGACTTGCCACAGTGAATTGATTAGAGTGAAATAAAAAATGATTCCTTTGTCAGTAATTATTTCATATTCATTGAGATAGTAATTTTCATTTTTGTTAATGTTATTAAATATTTAATTAATAATAATTAAATTTTATATATGATTAAATTCATAATAATTTAATTAATATATTAAATCATGTCATGTCCAGTTCCTTCCAGATTTATTCCTGAAGAAAATATTCGTAACAAGGATAAGAGTTCTGAAAAATATACAGGTTTTTAATACTGACCTATATTAGCATGGTAGTGGTAGTGGCTCGCATCTAGGAGCAAAGTAGCTAATGTGGAGGTGGAGCAAACTGAGGAGTAAGCCAGGAGGAAAATGAAGAATGTGGCTGGAACTTGTGTTGAGTTGGCAGTTCCAGAAAGGAGTCACTAATCACTGAGTTGGTCTCAGGATGGAGTTGTCCTCAGAGGGAGAAGGCACTTAGAATGGAGATGTGAAAGTATTTATTTTGAGCAACTTGGAGAATAAGCTGTGATAGAAAGTGAGCCACATGGCTAGGACTTCTGATGATATGGTGGTTCCAACATACAGCTTGTAAGGACAAAGGCCATATAGTCCAACTCTCTCATTTTATAGATGAAGAAAATGAGGCCTTGGAAGACCAAGTGATCTTTCCAAACTTGCACAGGTACTAAGTATCAAAGGTGAGATTTAACCCCAGCTCCTGAGCCAGTATTCTTTCAATGTATCACTGTTTCTTGGTCCATACTAGGCTGAGCTCAAATAGCTAAATATTAAAGATGGTTTTTGCTCTAGGCACATTTCTTCAATATCTCATCTACTGAAATGTTCTGTTTTACTGATCACTCTAGCAGTAAAAAAAATAAATTAGAATTCTGTTTTAAAATCACATGGGAGTTATACACTTTTTCACAATAGAACTCATTCTTTTATTCAACTTATATTGCATATTCCCACTAGGAATTCTGAAGCCATGCGGAATGTAGAAAAGAGATCCTTGTTCTTAAAGGTCTTGGAAAAGTTTGCATTGATTACATGGAAAATTGTCATCAACAGAGAGAAAGAGATTCGTCCTGTTGTGTATGTTATCTCAGAATGATAACAAAAACAGTAGCCACTCACATTTATATATTCTGTTGTGTTTACAAAGTGCTTTCCTCATAACTGAAAGCTACATTTCTAGATGTTGCGATGACACCTGGGACACGGAAAATCAATTTCGTTTTTGTCAAAATATATAGTTCTTTGCTCAACATTCCTGCTTGCATGTGAAAATGTTGTGTCATCTCTATAACTTGATGCCTCCTTCTTAGCCACTTGTGAGGCAATGAGGTCCTTTGCCCTAGAGATCTCGGTGCTAGACCAAGAAAGGGGAAGGAAACAAGGATTTATGAAGTATCTGCTATGGGCCAGTCACCATAAATAAGTACATTACAAATATTGTTTCATTTGATCTTCACAACAACCCTGAGAAGTAGGTGGTTTTAGCCTAGTTTTACACTTGAGGAAACTGAGGCAGACAGAGATTAAATGATTTTCCCAGAGTTAGAAATCTAGTAAGTATCTCAAGCCAGATTTGACTTTAGGTCTTCTAGAATCTAAGCCCATAAGCACTACTCTATCTAGCTGCCTAATCTTCAAGGTTAAAGTAAGAAAGAAAGATGCAAAATAAGCCAAAATATTCATAGTAGTACTTTTTTGTGATATCAAAAAGCTGAAACAAAGTAAATGTGCATTTGATAAGAGAACGGCTAAGTAAAATGTAACACCTGAATGTAATGAAATATTGCTTCATCATAAGAAATAATGGATATAAAGAATTCAGAAAAGTATGAGGAGACTTCCCTGAACTGATAAAAAGTGAAGTGAGCAGAAGTAGAAAAACAATATTCACAAAGACTATATTAATGTAAATGGTAATAAAAAACATTAAAATTGAATGTTACCTAATTATAATGACAAAACTTGTCCTGAAAAAAAAAAGATGAGAAAATGCATCTCCTTCTGTTCTTGGTTGAACTAAGTAAATCATCAACAACAAACATTTATTAAGCTCTGACTATGTGCCAGGAACTATGATAAGCCCTGGGGATACAAGAAAAAACAAGTCACTTTTCTCATGGAGCTCACATTCTAGTAGGGGCGACAAGATATAAACAACCATACACGTACAAGATATATACAGGGTAAATGGGAGGTAATCTCAGAAGTAAACTGTGGGAGACCCAGAATAGTATCTCAAAAAAAGAGGGATTTGAGTTGAGAAAAAAAGAGAGGATTAGAGATGGGAAAGGAGGGCAACCAACGAAAATTCATAGACTTGAAAGATGGAGTATTATGTAAAAGGAATTAGTGAGGAGGCCAGTGCTTCTGGATTATAGAGTATATGGAGAGGGGTAAAGTGTAAGAAGACTGGAAAAACAAAAATAGGCTTTAAAAGGTTTTAAAAGCCAAATAGAAGACTTTATATTTAATCCTAAAAGTAATGGAAAACCACTAGAATTTGTTGGGGATTCTCAACGTGACATAGTCAGACATATGCTTTAAGAAGATCATTTTTGCAGCTAAGTAAAGGATGAACTGAAATGAAGAGAGATTTAAGGCAGGGAAACCAACCAAAAGAGTGTTGTCGAAGGCCAAGAATATGGTGATGAGGATGCCTACTAGAATGGTAGTTTGAGTAGAGGGAAAGGTTCTATACAAGAGATGTTACAAAAGTAAAAACAACAAACCTTTGAAACAGATTGAGCACATGGAGTGAATGTAAACTGAGCAGTTGAAAATGGCACCAGGGTTGCAAAACTGGCCGATAAAAAGAATGGTATTCCCCTTGACCATAATGGGGGAGTTGGGAAGAAGAGAAAATCAGAGAAGGGAAGAAGAAAATGAGTTCAGTTCCAGATGCATTGAGTTTATGATGTCTATGAGACATACAATTCAAAATGTCCAATAGGCAGTTGGTCATATGAGACTGGAGGTCAGAAGAGAGGTTAGGATTAGATAAATAAATCTCAATTACATAGATCGTACAGTCCAGGGGTAGGGAACCTGTGACTCAAGGCCACATGTGGTCCTCAGGTGCAACTTTTTGACTGAGTCTAAGTTTTACAGAACAAATCCTTTTATTAAGGAGACTTGTTCTGTGAAGTTTGGGTTCAGTCAAAGGGCCGCACTTGAGGGCCACATGTGACCTTGAGGCCACATGTTCCCCATTCCCGGTAGACTATCAAGGTAAGTAGGTGTGTTTATTAGCTTTGCTGAACTGTGTCTTCCCTTGTCTTCATTACTGCAATTGTCGATGATGTTGGTTTTGTAACAAGTTGCATCCCACTAGGTTGGGCAGTGAGAACTTCATTTTAGGAATGAATTTGATGTAAATCTGAAGATTGCAATAAAAATATCAGAAAAAAGGAGGTAATCATATATCATTGTGTGTGAATATAAAGATTTATACATTGACAATTATCATATAATGACTGGAGTAAGAATGGTACAGTGGGAAATGGGTCATGGAGTCAAAAATATCTTGGTTCAAATCCTGGTACTACTACCACTAGTTACAAGAGAAGTCACAAGTCTCGTAGCTTCTTCGGGCCTCAGTTTCCTCATTTGTCATATGATATTAATAGTATTTGTATTACCTATCTCCCTACCAGGAACACTGAAAAGATCAAATTAGGTTGTTTCAAATGCTTTCCTACCCTAAAGGGCCACATCAATGTTAGCTGTGATTACTTTAACGTTTCAAGAGATCCATGATTTGATTATTATGAATAATTCTCCACCAATGTAGACTACAACATTCGCTGTTCCATTTATAGACTGGTGAGCTAGTGGGATTAAAAAAAATTCACAAGCTAGTAGCCAGCTTTCTGGCAATGAACTTCTCCGAACAGGGGCTCAGATGACAGATTTACCGGTCTTGTATTCAAAGCTTTTCCAGCTTGTTAAGACTTACTAAATTCCAAGGTCCTCTCTCAAGTACAATGGGACGAAGAGCAGTGATCCAAATGGGATCACCCAAAGAATCTCCTTCCTGGAATAATTTGGGAGAACCCCAAATTCTTCAGCCCCAGATCATGGATGAAGTCAGATCGTTATTTAAGAATAGCCAACAAGGAGAAATCCAAGCTCACAAATACCATAGTTACCCTCAGTCAGGTTTCCATTTTAGAGATGGATCTAGTCTAAACAAATCAAAATATAACATCTGAAGCCAATTGGACCCATCTGACAGCTCCGAGGAGAACAGCCATTGAACAGAGAAGAAAGGACCAGTTGCAGTTTGATCTTGTTGCTTAGAGTTTCTAGATGAATTCAGGCTTTGCCTGGGCACTCCAAGAACCTATCAGAGAGCACTTTCTCAAGGTCAAGATCATAGACTGAGAGCTGGACGTGACCTCAGAAGACACTTATTCTACTACCCCATTTTAGAAATGAGAAAACTGAGACCCAGAATGGCTAAAGGATATCCTCAGGGTCACACAGGAAATAACCAGCAGGGGTAGGATTAGAACTCAGATCTTTGTGACTTCAAGTCTAGAATTCTATTCATCATGCCATTCTGCCTCTCATCGTTTTTCATGTGCTTTTTCCTTCAGTTCTAAAGAAAGGCACAAAAGTGTTGTTAGGTTTTTTTGATTTGTTTTTCTGTCCTTGCGGTAATAAAGCACACTTTCAGGCAACAGCAAATAACTCAAATGCTCAAATAGATCTGTGACTCCACTGATGTGGGTTTTCTGTTCAACAATGAAGGGCACAATCAATCCATGTCTGCCCAAGGGTCCTATGGGACTTTTGTCTATGTCTTACCCTAAGCCAACACAGAGCTTCTATCTTATGTGCTGTAGGCCTTCCTTGATTTCCCTTGACAATATGAAAATAACAGGGTGGGGGGGGGCTGTCCTTCAGTCACCCCTCTCTCATCACATGACCAGCATATTGTACATTTCCTTACTGTTATCCTTTTCACTTCATGGAAATAAAAATCTAGATAGAGTTTAACATCTGCAAGGAAACAGAGGGTCGCAGTGCTCTTGAGCAGGTCACAATCTACACTTAATGTTGTAAAAACAGAATGAATCAAAATAAATAGGGACAGAAACAAGATGAGATAGCCTTACTTGAGAACTTTAACTAACTGAAAAATGCAGTATTTTATGTTAAAGTTATAATCAGCTTACTAAAAAACTAGTTTTTCCTTTTTGATATAGAACACTTTGCCCTACCTTTCAGTTTTATTTAGTCATTCAGTTCGCCAGGATACTATTTAAATACACACACACACACACACACACACACACACACACACACACACACCACACACACACACATTCCAAATTAACTCCTAGTCCTTTCTACAGAGCAAGAGTTAAAGTCTGTCTACAAACCCAGGAGCTGACTCAGAAAAGGCAGGAAGGAGACACATAGAATGTAATGAAACCTCATCATTTCAGATTCTATTGAATCAGAATTGATGATAAGAAGCAAACCTCACTTTTCTTTGCCCTATGGGGAAAAAATAGAGTTGCTAAGCAAATTGAAATAAAATTTATAAAAAGCATATAAAATCTCCGTATACAGCAAACTCTTTCCCCTGCACCCACCAACACTTAAAAGTATCCATTCAGTTATAAATGAAGCACAGGTTAATTATAGTTATGATGATCATGTAACAAAGCAATTCTCCCCAAGGGCTTCGGCTAGGCAACACTACACATTTGGGTTCGTTGCTGTGAGTGCTTGGGAGTAAAAGCATTATAAACAAGTTAAGACTTTTGGGCAAAATTGTCAAGGTTTTTCTGTTTTCCTTTCCCATAGGCCCACTGCTTGGTTACTTGGAAAGCAATAACACACTATTGCAAGTAAAGAACTAGCGTCTCAGTTAGGTGTATTGGGTAAGATTTATTCAATTCCTGCTGATACTTCATGGTCCCACTAGGCATCAGTTTGGAATGCAGTAGATCAAAAAGCTATCAAATTATCTGATATAGTTAATGCCTTAGTCAGGAGCCTTCACTTAGACCAGAAGTTCTTAACCTGAGGTCTGTGAACTTTTAAAATACTTGATAACTGTATTTCAATATAATTGGCTTCCTCTGTGCTACTATGTATTTGAATTTATGTACTTATTATGTACCTGTTCTAAGAAGGGGTCCATAGCTTTCACTAGTCTATCAAAGGGCTCCATGGCAAAAAAAAGAGATCAAAAGACCTTGATTTAGACATGAGGCATATGCTTATTTTCAGAATTGATATAAAGACAATGATTTGAAGTGCTATTGGCCCAAGTCAATAAGTGTTTAACAAATGTTATTAAATGTTGAACCTGAATGTACATCTAGTGAGAAGAACAAGGGGTCATGGTAAAGAAAAAAGTCCATAAAATCAAGAGTGATACTCAAAGAGGAATGAAGGAGTGAACATGGAGTGGTCTGGGCCCTGCCCAAAGATGGAGGTTCCAGAAAGAACTGACCAATCAGAGGAAGATGCTGAAGGGATGGAGAAATCTTTTACAATGAAATGCCTTAAAGTCCAAAGGGTTGACTAAAGTCCAGTGGGGAGTAAGAGATTATTCAAGAGATTTCTTGCATATTTAATTGAGTTTTGAAAAACAAACATAGTATAAGGAATAGTCTTTGATGTTTAGTTGTTCAGATTTCTCCCACTAAGATCCTACAGAGAAGAAATTGTCCCTTTTTTGTATTTTTATCCCTAACAAATAGCACAGTGCCTCATACATAGTAGGTGCTTGGTAAATGATGGTAGGACTGAATTAAATTGTCCTTGAGACACATTGAGACCATTTCACAATGACTTCCTCTTCAAATGTGCAGGGGACCCTGAAGAAGCCCATTATGTAGGGCACTTTTCTGTAACCTGAAGATATGTACATCATCAATCAGTGTTAATTAGTTCCCTTCTATGCTTATCTTGGAACGTGTGCATGGGAGAAATCATCCTGTGTCTATTCCATTGTGGTTACTGAACTGCCAACCACTCAATCCTACAGCGACAGCCCTGAGCTCAAGGCTATGATCCTTCCATAGCACTTGCCCTGAGATAAAGTGCCAGCAGAGCATTGACTTTAAGAAATTATTACTCTTTGACACTGTAAATAATCATCAGTTCCATTTTAATAATAAATAAGCAGCACAAAACTGGAGGAAGAAAGGAAGGAAGGAAGGAAGGAAGGAAGGAAGGAAGGAAGGAAGGAAGGAAGGAAGGAAATATGGGAAGAAAAAAATAAGAAAACTGAAGAATGTGATGAGGAATGAAAAAAAGAAATAGAGAATTAAAAATAAAAATCAAGAAGGAAAAGAAAGAAAAAAGATTCAATTTTTTTCAAAGGAAGGAAGGAAGACCTAAGGACACTTAAATCATCTTGTTGGTATTAAAAAGCATGCTGATCTGGCAAAATGTTGAGTCAGATACTTCCAATAGGCATTCTCCTCCTCAGTAAACTCCTTGTTATATTGCACATGACTACCCAGAGCTGTCCATTTATTGGCCCATCTTTTTATCTATGTTAAATGATTAATTGATGTTCATAAAGTTAATTCAAAGTAATGAAAGTTCCCACAGTACCTTGATAATCACGAAAGTGAGATTAATCTTGTTCAATGGTATTAATGCTAAGTATATTTTATCATCTTATTATTCTTTGACAATTGGTAATGCATAAGTTGATATGTGTGTATACATGGGTGTATGTGTGTGCGTGTGTGTGTGTGTGTGTGTGTGCGTGTGTGGGCATGTGTATGTGTGTTCTCTATTAGAATGTTTGATATTTCTGACAATATTGGGACCTAGGGAATTTTTGATGCTTCTTTTAATCCACTCTTCACCCCCTCCTTTGATGGAGGCTTGGGATTTCCTTGATGTAATAAACCCTCTGTACCAATGCAACTCCTCTGCAACTTAGAGTCTTACACATTTCCTTGAAATTTGGACAGGTTAGGTAAGTTGTCCAGCAGCGTCAGAAGCAGGCATTCTTGACTTCACAACTGACTCTCTATCTGGCATAATATTTAGGAAATACAAAACAAAATGCCCTGCTATTTTAGCATACAAATTCTTCATTATTCACCAACTTGCAATACTTGCTTTCTACGGTTTGAGGCAGACTATACCAATCTTCAGTTTCTCTTTATTCAACATGAGGATGCCTTTCCTTTCAGCATGTTGCAGCATCCTAGGGTTCATCTGTAACTTAGTCATAGTGCTTAAAGAAAAGCAAATGATAGTTCATGATTAGAAAAGAAATTAACAGAGGTACCATGCTCTTATTCTCAGCATTCATGGATTTTCCTCAGTTCTAGACCTATGATCCTATGAAGTTCTCCATTATCAAAACAAAAGACTAGAGGATTTCATTTCAAATTATTTTGACTTCACTCTCCCAGTCAATTTCTATTCTCAACTATCACTGAGAAATAGCGATATTCCTGCTTGTGAAGAAATTTACAGGTCTCTGTGCAACAATGATACAATTTTAGTTTCAGCAATTTAAGGAAGAAATGAGTAATCTGTAGGAAATGGTCGATTTCTGCTTTTTCTTTTGAAGTATCTTTTGTTGGAAACTGTTAGTTATCTTGTATGACAGCTATTGAATTTCATTGTATTCCAAGTGCTTGGTGTCTTCTCATCCACTGGAACCTAAAGTAGAGGTGTCAAACAACAGTCTGGAGCTCACAGCACTCCCAAACGCAGATTGAATCACATTAAAACAAAATTGGGAAATATTTGACAAAATAAGCAAAAATACAATACAACATAAATAAAGTTAATATGTGGTTTTCTAGTCAATATACAACCTTCAGCAATCCTTAAGTAAGGTTGTATGACCCCATTTCTATTTGAGTTTGATACTACCAACCCAAGGCACGATAAATTTCTCAGGATAAGGCAATGGTGCTCAAAATTTTTTTCCTCATTTTCATTATATTTGCTGAGAAATTGTGACCCACTGAATATTTGTTTGCATAAAAAATGTTTCCAGGGTAATCCAGCCTCCAGATTTATCTCCTGGGCTTTGGGATGCCTCCACTTCTCCTTTCCTTTCCCCATCTTTTCTTTCTTTACTTATCTAGTACTCTGTGATGATTCACCTTCTTACTTCCCTACAGGAAGTGACTTTGCACCTCCAGAGACAGAGATGCTCCTGCTACCTTTCCAAAGGCAAGTTGGAAAGAGCAGATGGAAGACCACAGCTCTGACTAGAGGTCCAGGACTGAGAATATGGAAGCCTTCTGGTATACTTATCCAAAACCTCATCCCTGAGAACCACTGAGTGAGGAGATAACCACACAGTGCTCTTGGAAGAGAAGAAAGGATGGCTTCCTTTGGATTGTAGATGTTCTGGAACAGTGCTAAGTCAGACCAGCCCACTGGTTCAGACTTGAGATTGGAATAAAATGAAGTACTCATAGATGACTTACTATTTAGTAGAAAATATTTCCTTAACAATAACATGAAAAGCATATTCAGCAAGGCTTCAGTTGGGTGCAGCTCTCCTGCCTCCATTTTGCCATGATGGCACACTCCTGTCAGAGTTTAGCCTAGTTAAACCAAATGCCAACTGCTTGTGTTCTGGGTTTTTGTACTTATGTGACAAGAAGCTATGTCCAAAAAAAATAAACCTCAATTCTCTGAATCAATTAGGCCTTTGAGGATGATTTCATTACCTTTTATGGGAAAGACTAACCTAGTCCATGATACAGGGACCTTAAGATATACTGCTGTCTCCAGAGTGGATTAGGCTCTGATTAGAGCTAGTCTTGTACACTTTACTCCCATCCCCCCAGATATCATAAACCTGGCATAGAATGGGAAAGACTATTCTCATATCCAGCTTCAAGGAGGAGTTGATTCCTTTACTAAGACATAAGGAGTGGAAAGGAATACCTCTGTGAAGATATCACAAGATGTCACTTGTCATATCACAGCTGTGTTTGGGAATTTAATGTTTTGTGGGGAAACTGGTACATAGTGGGGGGAGAGAAAATTTGACTTAGCAAGGGTCCATAATTTTTATATTTATGGAAGAAGATAAGGAATATAATCTCTTCTTTCTGACTAGAAATAAAGCATTCCTTGTTCTGGAGGCTTGTAGACCTTTGTAGAGCCTTCTCTTTTGCTTTTGCATTTCCTAGATTTCTCCCTATGTACTTTCTCTGGCCTTTCCCACACAGAAAACTCTTATAAAAATATTTTTAAATAAAGAGAAAACAATCAGCAAAAGCAATCAACACATTGAAAAAGTCTGATATATGCAGTATTTCACACTCATGGATTACTCTCCTCACAAACAAATACAATTATTTCTCCAGATGCAAAACAAAGGGAAGAAATGCCTTCTTATATCTATTCTTTGGGGGCAAGTTGAGACAGTATAGTTTTACACCATTGTGTCTATTATTTTGTAGCTGCTGTTCTTTCCCTTTATATTGTTGAAGTCATTGTGTGTTTTTTTCCTTACTTTGCATCAGTTCATATAATTTTTCCCATGCTTCTTCATATTCATCATGTTCATCATCTCTTATGATGACAAACATAGTGGTATTTCATTCATTCATATGCCACAATTTGTTTAGTGATTATTCAGTCAGTAACATCTACTTGACTTTTATTTTTTTGCTCCCACAAAACAGTACTTTACAATGTGCTTTACAATGTATTTTGAGGTTTGGAAGTATCAATCCCTCTTCATTCTTATCTTTTGTCCTATTAATATCCTAGAATTTTTATTTCTACAAATGAATTTTATTTTGTGTTATTCAGTAAAATGTCATCTGGATCATTTGATTGGTATAGCACTACATCTGTATTCACCTTGGCATTATTGTAACTTTTTGTATTGGCATGGCCTACCCATGAACACTAACAACTCCTCTGGATATTTTAATTGTTCTTTTTATTTTTCCTTATTCTTTTTTTTGAGAATAAGTATGGACAACATTAATCTCATTTAACTACCAAAAACAAAATGTATGAAAAAAATGTATGCTCATTTCTTCAGACAGTTTGACCACAATTTGAAAGTAGGATTTTAAAAGGGATTACTTTTCATACTTTTTAATTGAATTTATTGATAATTTAAATACGAGTTTTACTTAAAATTGTGCTGAGATTTTAGGACAAATTGTATTTTAGTCCATTTCTATCACATCATCTATTCTTACAAAACTGGTTTCCCACTCCTCCCTTCCCCTATTCTACACAGAGTTTTAAGTCCATACTTCCTCAGATTCCCCAGAGTTTGGCCATTTAATGCCCTTTGGCATGGCAATAATGTATTTGTTCAACTAATCACATTATTCTCTTTTTTCTCAATTAGAAAGGGTTTCATATTTTGTCAAGTGTTCACCAGGCATGGCCACAATTTTACAATGTTTAAGATTTTGTTACCATATTAAAGCTTCACAACCTGTCACTAAATCCCATTAGAGTATCAACAGAGTTGGTGAATGACGAATCACATAACTCCAAAAGACAACAAACGATGAAAGCAAATTGTTTGTACTTGATAGATTAAAGTTGCAAGGACTACTGTCACCTAGAATTTGAAAATCATATTCTTTACCATGGCAGTAGAATGTAAGTAAGTTCCTTGGGGAAGGGGGGGACGGAAATTTTTTTCTCATTCTTGTTTCTATATTCCCAGTACCTTGCACATAGAAAGCATGCAATAGGTACAGCATGTTGAAGTTGAATTGAATTATCAGAAAATTTTCATGTCTCCATCTCATTTTATTCTCAAACCATTCCTAAGATTAAGGAATGATAGATGCTCAAGACCAATTTTTTTCTTTCTTTTTCTAAAAATATAATCATTGAGGGAGGAGCCAAGATGGTGGAGTAGAAAGATTCACATATGCTAGCTCCAAACCCACAACCTATAAATTACCTATAAGGAGGAGCTTCCAACAAATTCTGGAGCAGAGGAAGCCGCACAGCAATGGAGTGGAGGAGATTTCTGTTCCAGAGAGCCCTGAAAAACTGACCCCAAAGCTCCATAGCACACTGGACAGGAGGGGAGCCCAGCCCAGCCCTGCCCTGGCCAGGCAGCACTGAGAGGAGAAGATCCGAGCAGACTTCAGGGACGGAATCTCCGGTGGCCATGAAGGTCCCTCCACCCACAGGCACTATAGGTCAGTGAGAGAGACTTCTGGGCTGGCTGAGAGGGGATCGGGGTGTCTCCATAACTCAGGCCCCCTCAGGAGGCAGTGGCAGTGGCAGCAGCAGACCCAGGCTCCCCAAGCAGGCAGAAGCTCAGATCCATTATTGAAGGTCTCTGTGTAAACTCTCTGTGGGAACTGAGCCTGGGAGGCGGCCCTGCCCCCACCTGAGCACCAGAACTTAAGCTCCCATTGAATAGCAGCCCTGCTGCCGCTGAAAACTCTGAGGCTGGCAGCAGCATTTGAAACTTAGACCCCAAGCACTAGCTGGGCGGATCTGGAGGCAAGGTGGGGTGGAGAGGAATCTCAGAAGTCAAGTAACTGCCTGGGAAAATGCCCAGAAAAGGGAAAAAATATAAGACCATAGAAGGTTACTTTCTTGGGGACCAAATGATTCCAACCTTCCTCTCTGACAAGGAAGAAAACTGCTTACCATCAGGTAAAGACATAAGAGTCAAGGCCTCTGAATCCCAAACATCTGAAATAGATATCCAATGGTTTCAGGCCATGGAAGAGCTCAAAAAGGATTTTGAAAATCAAGTCAGACAGGTGGAGGAAAAACTGGGAAGAGAAATGAGAGAGATGCAAGAAAAGCATGAAAAACGGGTCAATACCTTGATAAAGGAGACC
>JAQQSK010006443.1:0-14432 GCA_028658325.1 Potorous gilbertii
GAGAGGAATATATTGTGAGGAGAAAGGGAGAAATGGAATGGGGCAAATTATCTCTCATAAAAGAGGCAAGAAAATCTTTTCAATGGAGGGAAAAAGGAGGGAGGTAAGAGGGAAAACTTGAAGCTTACTCTCATCACATTTGACTCAAGGAAGGAATAAAATGCACACTCATTTTGGTATGAAAACTTATCTTACAATACAGGAAAGTGGGGGAGAAGGGGATAAGCAGGGTCGAGGGGATGATGGAAGGGAGGGGAATGTGAGGAGGGAGCAATTAGAAGTCAACACTTTTGGGGAGGGACAAGGTCAAAAGAGAGAATAGAATAAATGGGGGCCAGGATAGCATGGAGGGAAATATAGTTAGTCTTATACAACATGACTTTTATGGTAGTCATTCTCAAAACTACACATATATAGCCTATATTGAATTGCTTGCTTCCCAGTGGGGAAGGATGGGGAGGGAGGAAGGAGGAGAACTTGGAACTCAAAGATATAGGAACAGCTGTTGAGTATTGTTCTTGCATACAACTGGGAAACAAGAAATACAGGTAATGGGGTATAGAAATGTATCTTGCCCTACAGGACAAAAGAGAAGATGGGGATAAGGGAAGGGAAGGATGTTAGAAGGATGGGCAGATTGGTGGTAGGGGTAATTAGAATGCTTGGCATTTGGGGATGGGATAGGGGAGAAATGGGGAGAAAATTTGGAACTCAAAATTTTGTGGAAATAAATGTTGAAAACTTAAAATAAAGAAATTTAAAATAAAGAAATAAAAGATATCAATAAAGATTTTAAAATCAGTAGACATTAAAAAAAGATTTTAAAATCAGTAGACATTAAAAAAACAAAACAAACAATAATAAAGAATTCACATTAACACCTGTTTTGTCACTGCACCACAACACCTTTCCATTTGTCTTATAGCTAAAACCTCTTAAATGCATTGTCTCTGCCTTTAGCATGTGAGCTCCAGAACAGAGACTGTTTTGATTTTCTGTTTGTATTCCCAGTGCTTTATACCATGCTTTACATATGGTAGGCACTTAAATGTTTATCCATCCATCCATCCACCCATCCATCCATCCATCTTTCCATCTATTCAACATTACCTTGGGTACAGTGGCCTACAAGTACAGGTAGAATATATACATTAAGATCATAGAATAATAGTGTAGCCCTTATAAGCTCTAAGGGGTCCATATCTAACTACCACCCTCAGTGACAAGTCCCTGAGCAAGGGTACATATCCCCTCTCAGGGATCTAGGTGTACTCCTGAGAAGCTTGAGTATCTCTCTATTTCTTGCTGTCAGTTCCACATATCTTCACCAGCAACTAGTGGCTCAGTATTACTTAAACAGTTAACATCAGTTAGCTTTTATAAAAGGACATTTACTGAAAAGATGTAGCCAGAACAAAAATGAAAACATTTCCCTCTAAACCAGGAGCATTTTCACTTATATACCATTTCAGTTCCTGAGGACAGGGGGACTCAAAGTTCAAGAAGTGACTACAAACCATTCTCTCCACCAAGTTTACTTCCAAATATGGCCTACTTGATGTACAGAGTTATTCCCTTATGTTTAGGAGCCATTATCTTGAATATGGGGTCAATACATTACTGGGTTGAGACTGGTGGCTCTTAAGGTCTCTGGTGGCAAACCAGGCTGGCTTAGATAGCTGCAAAATCTGGCATGGATTATTGCTTCTTGACCTACTGTCACTCTTGCAACCTTTCAGATTTCACAAAGTCGGAGTCCAGTCCCTTCAATCGCCAACATTGCATCATCTAAGGTGGGAAAGACTAAGTACAACAGGGATAGAAGCAACACTAGGATCATACGCTCATGGATTCGTCAACAAAATCAAATTGAAAACATCTCAGTGAAGAAAAGAATGACAAGAAAATAGCATTAAAAAGAGGTGCACTTCAAAAACAAAATTATATCAAAATTATAAAATTTGACAAACTCTACCAATAGTAAGCAAACCACTATACTTAGTTCCATTTCAAACTCAAAGAAGGAAAGGAAAAGGAAATAACAAGAAATATTAAAAACTAAAAATAAAAACATTTTAAAAAATTTTATTTTTGTAGTGAAGTTACCTTTATTGTTTGTAGCAATAATTTTGGAACATTCTACTTAAAGAAAGCAGGAAAATTCCAAATGATATTCAGACTCTCAAAGCAGAGAAAAAATAAAATATTAGAAAAAAGAAACAAAGAAAAATTATTTCAAGATAGGCTCCCACATCTAACACTTTCTAATGGTGTTTCTACCAGTATATATGTGGTAGAAGAGAATAAGGGTTCCACCCCAGCAAAGATGAATGAACAGAGTTATTTATTCCCTCTTGGTTGGTCCCCACCCTTGGGTGAGAAGTGCCACTCAGCCCCAACTCCTCCCTTCAGATCTGGCTTTCTCATTAGTCAATACCCTCATCTCTATCTCTGGGGGAATGGGTTTCTTTAGCCTCTGAGAGAACAAAGGGATGAAAGATGACTGAAGTTTGCGATTAATAACTCCAGCTGTTCCCTCACAGGGACTTCTAGTCTAGAAAGTTTAGTTTCTCTAACCTGGGTTTCTCTGATCCAGACTCTCTTGGTCTTACTCTGTTTTGGAGAAATTTAAAAAAAAAAAAGAATCAATAAATATCTTTTCAGTTTAGCTCCAAGCCCCCTCATACTCACAACAGTTATAAACAAAGACTGATGAACAGCAGTTTCATCTCTCCCAGAGAGAATAAAAAGGAAGAGACAAGAGGCAGAGAATATAGGATATGAGTGTAAGACTCTGGTGACAGACAGGCTCAGCAACTAGTCTGGCTTATGTTTAGCTCAGTCCATACAGTCCTAAACTCAGTCTCCTCTTTTCATTCTCCATAAATACTGAGGTTGGAGTCATTTGAATGAGAAGGCTATATGGCAGGGGTAGGTGGGCCACAGCTCCTTTCTCCTAACACCATTGTAGCTATGCTGCTCCTTTCTTTCCAAGGTGTTGGCTCTGCAGTTACTCCGTGAAGACACAGTTGAAGCCACTTGGGTGAAGAGGATGTGGCTGGAGAAGTGCTAGGCCCTGCCTCTCCACCTTGTTGTGGTGGCTAACAAGACCTGACTTGCTGTTGAAGTTACTGACATTCTCCCCTAAGCATGACTGCTTGCTTCTCACCTCTCCAAAGGTGTCATCTCTCCTCCTTCTTTTTGATGCCATGGACCAGTACGGGGTTTTTTTTGAGGGGGCGTTAGATGGTTTTTGAGGTATTCTATCCCAGATACAGAAAGCATTACAGATGATTCCTGGAGCAGCCAAGCTCTATCTTGTCAGCAGCTCCTCAGGCACTGCCTACATTCCACTCTTGCAGAGGAAACATGCCTGTGCTCTTACTGAGCTTCTGCCTCAGCCCATCCTTCCAGTCTTCTGATACTGGAGAGTCACCAAAATCTGATTTGTCAAGATCTACTTCTGACTTTGAACAGCCAGTGACCTCATGATATTCACTGCCAACACTTGCTTCTATCCTCCTGTAGGCTTCTGTACAGGTTGCATGGGTGGTGAAAGATGCAGGTTTATCCTTAGAGTATGCCAGTAATATTTTGAATAGTCGAGAACGGGTTCCATTAGCATTGATGGTCTAGTGATAGAGGGTAGCACAGCCTAATAGAGGGCTAGGAAGAACTGGATTCAAACGCTATCTCTGATATTTATGACATATTACCCTATCAGACTCACATCCTCTCTCAGCCTCAGTTTCCTTATCTGTAAATGAGGATTATACTAGTATCCACCTCACAAGGCAATGGTGAGACTCAAATGAGACAAACCTCACAAGCTATATAAAGGTTAGTTATCACCATCATCCTTATTATTAGGAAAAGGCTAAACCTGTGATTTATTAATATAGAGACTTTCCAGGTGTAGAAACTCCATTTCTCAATTCATGTCAGCACCTCATCCGAAGCTTGAAGTCCTAGGCAATTGCCTAGACTACGGAGAAGTTACCATTATCATCATTTATTGGTAGCCCCAGGTGTATCTGGGTACACGTCACCAAGCTATGGCATCCGTTTTCCTAGTGATAACAACAGTTTCCTTTGCAGACTACAAGCTTACTCTAATATATCTCAGATATCAGTAGTCTTTATCATTCAGTCCTCCAAGTTACATCCCTTTCAAAGACTGCAAAGGTATTTCTCTCAAACATCTCTCATAGTTGTAGAATGACTAAAATATAACATTCATTTCCTGTCCTGGACAACAGTCCATTCCATACTCTCAATTTTCACTGTTGCCTTTATGAAGGGTCCTATAGGTCTAAAAGGAATGAATTAATAAACGACTGATAACAAGTCCATTCTTCTAGCCTTTGCGGCAACCTCCTTCCCTGGTTCCATCTCCTTTTCCTAAACTTCAGTTCTTGGCATTCAGACTCTCACATAACAACTTCAACTCTCAGATGCCGGTATCACTCATGAGTTCATCCAAAAGGTCACACTTATCACAAAAAATAGTTCTGCTTTCCCAACTTTGTACAACTACTCTTATTTCAAGCTGCCGTGGTCTCCATGCTCTTAATGCTTTACGTTTCCAAGTAAAATGATTTTTGTCCATAATTCCAGCTCTTAACACGTTTTCTGTAAGCTGCTTCCTTCATATTTGCATCTGCAATGTAGCTCTATGCTTTTGGTTTTCACAGCCATTACACAAGATATGCCTTCCCTAATTATCAATATTATTGTAGCTGCGCCTGCTTTCCACCTTAATTAGTGTGTCCATTACAGAAGCTTATCTTTAAAACTTCCTTTTAGTCTTTTTAGAAATGTTAAGAAATAATATTTCTCCAGCCTAAAACCCTTTCCAGATCTTTCCTTTTAGCAAAGTAGGAACAGCAAAAGTTAAAGCCTTCCTTTGAAAAGGAGTAACCAAATTAATTCTTGTCTCCCCACATTGTGCCACCTTTGGACAAAATCTTCTCTTTTGAAATTCAAGTCCAAAATATTGATTATAGGAAGGCGCTCATAAGGAAAGTGGTCCAGGAAGGACCTCAGTAGTATATGCTAACACAAAACTGTATTTTAACACATTATGATCTCTTCTTTGTTCAAGATTCCTATAAATGCTACCTAAAATCTTCTTGGGAAAAAGACTCATATTGGGAGGAATGGAGGGCATAATGGCAATTTGGATCTCTCTCTCTCTTTCTCTCTCTCTCTCACCCCCTCCTTTTCCTCCCTTGTCCTTCCTCTTCGTTCCTCCCTCCCTTTCTCTCTCAGATAGAAATGACTTGGATATAAACTAATACCAAAGTCAATAAAATTATTTCTGGCATGCTTGAATCTAAATTGCAGAGTGCATCATTATCCTAGATTTTTTCTTCAACACCAGAACTGGTTACAATGTGGCAACTTAGATTATAATTCAATACCAATGATGGACAATTGCAGCTTATAAGTATTTTTTTAGGCCAGACCCAACTTAGATCAGTCTAGTGATTCAAGTTTGGGAACATGGTGCAATAGAAAACTCATAAACCATAACCTTGCTCATGAGAGTGCAGGTTGGGTGAACAAGCCATCCCAGAGAGCAACAGTGAGGGTTCAAGTTAGGCCATACTGTGGGAACTTGTCTGGGATTTATTGGTGGTGTCCTTTGCATCAAGAGGGACCCATTGGAGAGATTCTTCATCACAAATTTCTTGAATATTTGAGTTTCATAGGGATCTATTGGAGAGAAAAAGTTTACATCTTTTGTAATCTTTCCCAGTGTTTTCATTTTAAAAGTCAAACCAACATCTATAATATAATTTTGATTATTTGAATATTTAAGTATTAATATCTGTGATGTATGGTATCTGTCATTAAGTGTGGAAGTTAATATGGTAATAGAGATGTTTCATGCTTAGAGTATTGGTGAATGGCAATGAAAATAGAGTCATACAGAAGACTCATAGATAAAGGATTACCACTTTACCTAAGAAATAAAGATACTGAAGATATTTTAACTCTTTTTAAAACTCTTTATTCATTTTTTTCTAAGAATTCTAGTTGAATTTGTATACAGGTTCTATTTTCCTTTGAGACCTTACTTATAGATACTTTGGAGTCATCCTCTTTTTCTTGGTTTGTTCCTTGAGCATCCCTGTTGCCATAATAGTTGTTTGCTTTTTTTGTGGCGGGTTTCTTTTTTCAATTTGCTCATTCTTCCAGTCTACTTCTTGGCTTCAGACTTGATATTGCTGTTTTCTTAGAACATTGAATATTGTGTTACTCTAGGATCACTAGGACAACCCAGGTTGTGAACCTGCAAGCTTTTAGTGTTCCCAGAGTAGTCTAATCCAGGACAAAATCAGATTCCTGCCCTTCTAGTCTGAACTCTACAAGTTCCTGACCTGGGTCTAGGTCTGAGCCACTGTGGTGCTTCCAAAAGTCAGAATTTTCTTTGGTCTGGGATTCCTTCCCTGGTAATTCCTCTGCAGTTTTTAGACCAGGATAGAAGCTGCCACTGAGACTTTGCTCTACTCCCAGGAGTCCAAACACACAAATGCTGCTTTCTTCTGAACTTGCATCCCTGCTCCTCACCCTAGAACAACACCAGGTGGAGTTTCTCTCCTGGATCCATAATCCAAAACTGAGTAGTAGGTGACAAATAGAGGCCACTTAGCACCTGTTCTTCTGGTAACCAGCATGAGTCAGTCAGAGTTGGAGGCACATTTAGAACCTCCTCTTGTTCTGATGCTCACCTTGTCTCTAACTCTGGAGGGCTATCCTCCTGGCCAGACTTAGGCCTTTGTTTTCATGGACCTCTTTATCTATATCCCTATGTTGACCTAGGCTGGAAAATGATCCATTGTGAATTATTCTTGGATTTCCTCATCAGGAATTGAGCTGGCACATTTTCTAGATCCCTTAGGGGATGATTTTTTTTTAAGGGGTGGTGGAGGGTAAGGAACTTGTTGGGTTTCTTCCAGCTACTCTTCCATCTTGGCTCTGCCTCCAAGATGTATAGTGAATAAAAAGCTGAGCTTAAGCTATGAAAACTGGGTCCATGTTCTTTTTCTGATACACATAGCTCTATGAGCATGGGCAAGTCACTTAATCTATCAAAGTTCTGGATGACTCACTGTCTATAAGTTGCAGAAAAGTGGCAACTTTTGTTGGCAGAGACAGCTTCCTCATCCAGGGGTTTCCTATATCAGTGAGATCACAGGCCCAAAAATGTATCACTATCTCTACTGAAAATATATGAAAAAAATGGAAGAAAACTAAAGCCTTATCTGGGTTTTTTTTTCTAAATAACTGAGTATTTAAACCTTTCTAAAATTTCTAGCAATGCACGAGTTTCAAAAAGTTACTAGAGTGTTTTTTGCTAATCTTATAGACATATTAATTATATTAATTAAGGAGAAGACATCTGGAGAAAAATCATTAGAATTAACTTGAAGGAAAAGGCCTATATGAAATACTTGAGAGGGTTATAGATCTTAATAGGCTTCCCCCTACCAAAAAAGGACATTATTACTTCCAGCTAGAGTGAATTAGTTAGGGATTCAAGAGGCACCCAAAAATCATCACAGAATGAGAAAGGACCTCTGAGGCAACATAGTTCAACCACTTTTAGTGGTCACTTTCTTCAATGCAGAAGCTTGTCCTGCTTCCAGTAAGTTCCACATGAACTGTGCTCAGATGCTCTGCCCTTTAGAACTCACAAGGCATCCATCTTGGGACTGCTATGCAGTCACCTAGGCTCAGGAACGGAAACACCACGAAGAAAAGGAAGTCTAGGGTCTAAAAACCAGGCTCAGCTCACCTACCCAAATTTCTATTCTAACTGTTAAATGCAAGCTTTTTGCCATTTCTATTGGTACAAGCCCATCTTCCACCCAGGGAAAAACGTGAAGACCTGCCATCTGACACTAATGGATGACAGGAAGAAATCAGACTAGAGAATGAAGTCACTCTCTTTAATATCCACTGAGTCAGCCACTTCTGGCTCAATGACTGATCCTTTTCATGCAGATACTCCTTTTCACAAGACCAAAAGACTAATGAGGGAATTGCTTCACCATCTCAAAGCACCTAAATCCATTAGTACTGAGCCAGTACATGTGGCCCATGGGAATCAGCCAGGGCAAATCAGCACATGTTCTATGGGAGCTATGCCAATCCAAACCCTGCTACACTTAAATCAAGTTGAAATTCACTTCTCTGAACAAGGGGAATGATTTCCTTTGGAGGCACGGAGGACATCGTGTGAAAGGCATCAAATGGCAAATTAACTCATATCTGTTTTGGTCACTAAGTCAGTCAATAAAACATTTATTAAGCACTAATTATGAGCCAGACATAATGTTGTGGTGGAAGGAAAGGCAAAAACACATTCCCCCCCTTCACGGAACTCATATACTAATCAGGGAGATAACATGCAAATAATTATGTATTGTTCTTTTTTGTCTTTGTTTTTGAGGAGGACCAATGACATTTTGGGGTAATGCCTTGACTTATGTGCGAATTAGTTTTTGTATTGCTAATGTATTTTTGTTTCTTAATCTGAAGATCTTTCCCAACCATTAATAGGCCCATGTGACCTGTGTAAAACACATGGAAGCATAAGTCACATTGGTGGGAGGAGCTTGCAGAACAGGCAGAACAGGAAGGGGTGAAGCTAAAGCAGAGCTGAGAGGAAGTTGGTCAGACTAGTCAGAGCTGGGAAGGACAGAGCAAGCAGGCAGCTGGGATTGTGAGTGTTTGTGGGAAGGCCTGATTATGTATATAGATTTCTTGGCTACTATGATGGATTTTGTTGTTGCTAAAATGGATTTGGCTTTCTGGTGTTGGGATTTGGTTTTCTGGTGTCTGAGTAAATGTTTTTCTTCTGCCTTCTATATGGAGAGTCTGTTATTCTTTGCAATTCAGAACCACACCTGCAATTCAGAACCACACCAGCATATCTGTAGCTGCTGTCAGTGCTGTGAATATTGCCTTGGCAAGGCAGTTTTAGGTGAGGTAGAGCTGCACAAAGTTGTCAGCCTTACTCTTTCTTTCAGAGTTATTGATATCTGGTGGCAAGGCAAAAGTCAAGCTGACTTGAGTAGTGCAGAGCTTTTTAAATTGTGGGTTGTCACCCTATACTTGGTCTCATATATTGAATGTGGGAAGGGTCACAAAAAAAATTTGGCAATAGTAAAAGGTTTCTGTGAGGTGGAGCCAAGATGGTGGAGCAGCAGCATGGACTTGCTAGCACTCTTCCCACAAACTCAGCCAAAGAGCTGTAAAAATGATTCTAAACAAATTTTGGAGCTGCAAAACCCATGAGGGAGTGATGGAGTGAAGCAAATCTCCAGCCAAGGCAACCTGGAAAGTCATGGGGAAGTGTCTATCATGTCATGCTGGGAGCAGACAGCATGGGCCACACTGGCACAGATAGGACCTGAGAAGGCCTTGAAAGGACTGAATCTTGGGCACCTGTGATGGTATTCAGATTTTACAACCCCAAAATGCTGAGGACAAATTAAAAGTTCAGTGGAAATATCCTATGGGACCTGTGTGAGAGAGTGGAATGATCGGGTTCCAGCCCCAGGGTGAGGGGACAGCAGGGGCAGCCAGTGACAGTGACTGTTTCTGGAGCTCCAGGCCCATAGATTATGGGGGGATCAGTACATACCCCACTCCCACTGGAAGCAGAGAACTACCTTGACAAAGAGCTCAAAAGTCAAGTAGGTAGCTGAGAAAATGGGCAAAAACTGAAAAAAGAAGCAGACTATAGAATCTTACTTTGGTGACAAGGAAGACCAAAACATGCAAACAGAAGACAACAAAGTCAAAGTTCCTCCATCCAAAGCCTCCAAGAAAAATATGAATTGATTTCAGGCCATGGAAGAGCTCAAAAAGGATTCTGAAAATCAAGTAAGAGAAGTAGAGCAAAAATTGGGAAGAGAAATGAAAACAAGTCAACTGCTTGTTAAAGGAGACACTCCCCCAAAAACGACAAAGAAAATAACACTTAAAAAATAGTAAAAGGTTTCTGGATATGCAGAGACCAAAAATTAATTCAAAATCAATCGCATAATAAATCTGAAATTTTCCCGGCAGTGCTTGCATGTGTTGTGTCTTGCAACTTCACGGCAGCCTTGGTTCTGAATATGCAATATGCACATTTTGCACTGTGTATGCCATCATATCACTCAATGCTAACAAATATTGCCAGAAACACCATTCAGATTTGAGGCTATTCTGTTATGAATTGCAGTGTTTTTACTGTACATACAAAGTTTTCTGCTTTTACAGAAATATAATAGTTTGTGGAAATCAAAGACTTTTAATATTTTCCTACTGTCATTCCTCAACATGTAAGTATCAAATTAGTATATCTTTGGATTGTCTTGAATGTTTGATTTTTAAAATTGCTGTAATCTCCTTCTTTTATAGAAATGTAAGTGTTTAATTGCAGCAAGACAAAAGCCCTTTAATTTTTAATTTTAATTTTTCCACTATCACTGCTGTATGTGTATATAAGTGTAAACATCAATTTTAAAAATTAAGCACAAATATAATTTTGTAAACTAGAGCTAGTATTTATATAAGAAATTATTAGCCATATTTATTTATATTTTAGAACAAAAATATTTTTCCAGTTATGGAAAAATGACTAAATTTAGACAGAAGAGGTAAAAATACTGAAGACAATGAAGCACAGTTTTCATTACCAGGTTATAGTACGCCTAAATTGAGAAGAAAAAGAAAACATGTCAAATCATTTTTGCAATATGGATTAGCCTCTAATAATTATACTGATATGGAAAAACCTCTTTGCTTAATCTGTAATAAAGTTTTGGCTGCAGAGAGCATGAAATCAGATAAATTAAAACAACATCTTAATACCAAGCATGCAGTGTACTATAATAAATCAAAGGAATACTTTGAACAACTTTTTAAATCTTCAAATAAAGAAAAACAGTGTTTTGAGAAATTTATTACTGTCAACAAAAATATTTACTTGCATCTTATTGAAACTTACTTAATTGCAAAAACTAAAAATATGATAGAAGATTTCATGTTACCAGCTGCTATTAAAATTTCAGAAATAGTTCATGGGAAAATGTAAAGGGATGAAATTCATAAAATTCCTTTTTCAAATGATACTGTTTCCAAAAGAATTTCTGAAATTTGCAAAGACCAATTCCAGCAGCTTATTACTAAGCTTAAGGGCAGCTCAAAGCTTGCAATTCAGTTAAAGGAAACAATTGATATTTTAATGTGGCACAGTTGTTACTTTATGTAAGATATGTTTATGAAGGAAGCATACATGAGGAATTATTATTTTGCCACTCTTTGGAAGAGCACACAAGAGGGGAAGATATATATACATACACACACACACACACACACATATATATATATATATATATATATATATATATATATATATATATATATATCTTAAAGTCAATGAATTTTTACAAGGGAAGATTTACAGTGGAAAATTGCATTGGAGTCTATACAGACAATGCTGAAGCAATGATGGGTGACAATGTGGGATTTGTAGCAAAAGTTAAAGCTGGTTGCAGTGAGTATATCACTTTTACTCATTGCATGATCCATTGGGAGGCCCTCATAGCCAAAAATAGATCACCAAAATTAGATGTGGTACTTCACAATACTATCAAAATCATTAACTCTATTAAAAGCTGTGCCCTTAACAGTCATTTGTTTTCAAACCATTGGAAAGACATGGACTCTGATTATAAAAGCTTATTACTACATGTAGAGGTAAGGTGGCTCTAAAGAGGGTGAAGTTTAAACAGGTTATTGAAACTGAAAGATGATGTTGTATTTTTGACTAAGCAGAAATCTGATTTTGTTAATTTTTTAAATTTTGAAAATACTTTCAAAACTTTCACACTTTCAAAATCATGTTATTTGTCAGATACTTTCGAAAAATTCAATGATTTAAACATGTTGCTTCAAGGAAAAAATTGTAGCATTTTGATGTTAAAAGATAAAATTTTAAAGTTTTACTTAAAAAGTTAACATATGGAAGAACAGGGTGAAAAGAATAGTTCTTTAGAAATGTTTATAGCTACAGATGATTTTATAATTGAAAATAACGTTACCAAAGATTTAATTGTAAGAATTATAATTGATCATCAGAAGTGGCTAGAGACACTTTCAGAAATATTTTCCTTTAAATTTTGATTCTAAAATACTAAGTTGGGTTCATAAACCATATTCAAGTGAAATAAAAAATGTCAGTTGTCTGCCATTAAAAGTTAAAGAAGAATTTGCCAAGTTATCAGGTGACACAGGTTTAAAACTTGAAAGAAAACCATTAAATAGATTTTGGCTTGGGATTAGAAAAGAATTTCCAATAATTTCTGAAATGGCCCTAAACATACTTCTGCCATTTTGTACTCCACATTTGTGCGAAGCAGCATTCTCAGTATTAAGATTTTAAAATCAAAATATCAATCAACTCTGAAAAACACTGAAGATGCTCTATGTCCTGCAATATCAACTATTCCACCAATATTTAATTCTTTATGTAAAAATGAGCAAGCACATCCATCTCATTAGTATGCAAATTTGCTTTCATCTTTAATAAATGGCAAAATTTTATGTATACCAAAGAATTGTTTTAACATAAATTACTTTATGACTTATTATCAGTAAATGTTTGGTTTGTGTACCTATTTTATATACCTATATATCTGGGGTTACACAAAAATTTCTAGGGCAAAAAGGGGTCAAGTGTGGAAAAAGTTTAAGAAGCCCTGGTGTTGTGAATGACCCTTGATGTCTGACCAAGCTCTAAACACACCACAGCATCTGCTTCAACCACTTTTGTGGCCATTGGAAAAAATTATTCTCATTTGCCCTTTCCGCCAGGGGAAGTCTTTACATTGTTTGGAGTAGACATCTTCCTAATTCACTGATAGGCTTGAGGCCAGTCAGTTATCCTCAACTTAATTTAGCCCATCTACTGAGAAGGTTTCACCAGACTGCAACCACTTTACATCCTATACCTTCTTGAAACCACAGGTGAGACACCAAAGGTAGAAAGCAGTCCTGAAAAAGCCTTGGCCCCAGCAACCCCAGGGTGGCAGAGGTTGCTACCACAGTGTGCATTTTAGGAGTTTTCTGCCTAAAGCCCCTGAGGGAATCAAGTGGCTGATCTGGATCTCATCCCTGAGTGGCAGCCCTGGAGTGAGGAGGAGCATACTGGTGTGGTGGAACTGGAGGCAGCTGTGGAGAGGGATTCTAGGCAGATAAGCTCTATTGCACTGCTCTCAGACTGCGAAGCAGCCCAGCTTTGACCATGTGGCATCAGTAGGAACAGAACTGGAGCAGGCCTTAGGGGTAGAATCCCCAGCAGCAGCTGTGGTTCCCAGATTGCTCAACCTACAAACGCCAAAGACATCTTCAAAGTCCTGGGCAGAAAAGCTTGTGGTAGCTCCCAGACCAGAGTGCAGGCCAGGAGAGGAGCAAACTCCTCTCCCTTGATTGTGCCACCTTGGAGGAATTGAGAACTTACAGGTTCCCAGAGTATACTCTCCTCTTGAAAAAGGACTCAAAAGTCAAGTAACTGACTGAGAAAAAGCCCAAAAAAGGGGGAAAAAATAAAACTATTGAAGGCTACTTTCTTGGTGAACAGGTATTTTCTTCCATCCTTTCAGATGAGGAAGAACAATGCTTACCATCAGAGGAAGACCTTAAAAAAAAAAAAAAAAATCAAGGCTTCTGCACCCAAAACCTCCAAAATAAATATGCAATTGTCTCAGACCATGGAAGAGTTCAAAAACAATTTTGAAAATCAAATAAGAGAGGTGAAGGAAAAATTGAGAAGAGAAATGAGAATGATGCAAGAAAATCACAAAAAGCGAGTCAACAGCTTGCTAAAGGAGACCCCAAAAAAATGCTGAAGAAAATAACACCTTTAAAAATAGGCTAACTCAATTGGCAAAGGAGGTCCAAAAAGTCAATGAGGAGAAGAATGCTTTAAAAAGCAGAATTAGCCAAATAGAAAAGGAGGTTCAAAATTTCACTGAAGAAAATAGTTCTTTCAAAATTAGAATGGAGCAGATGGAAGCTAATGACTTTATGAGAAACTAAGAAATTTAAAAACAAAATCAAAAGAATGAAAAAATAGAAGATAATGTCAAATATCTCATTGGAAAAACAACTTACCTGGAAAATAGATCCAGGAGAGACAATTTAAAAATTATGGGACTAACTGAAAGCCATGATCAAAAAAAGAGCCTAGACATCATCTTTCATGAAATTATCAAGGAAAACTACCCTGATATTCTAGAACCAAAGGGTAAAATAAATAGTAAAAGAATTAACTGATCACCTCCTGAAAGAGATCTAAAAAGAGAAACTCCTAGGAATATTGTAGCCAAATTCCAGAGTTCCCAGGTCAAGCAGAAAATATTGCAAGC